>JAOTON010001158.1:0-49666 GCA_034440635.1 Lepas anatifera
GCACGGGAAACACCCACGCTAAAAAATCCGGAGTCTGCGCCCACTAAAATCAGGTGCGACATACTCACGGTAGGCGACACACGCCCCCATCACGCGTTTTGGCACGAAACGATCATCGAGCTGATAGCTGAAAAACCAGTCTGCAAAGCGTAGCATACAACTCAACGCCCGCCTCACCATCGCCTGGTGGCGAAGGGGGGATGAGTAATCCCCTGTGGAGAAAAACACAAACAGTAGTGAATCTCACATAAGATATTATTAAGAAACAAATTCAGTAACTTTTGGCTCAGGCCAATATTGGGGTAATGCCAGATCAATGAATGTGTTTGTGGCTTGAGCTTCTGATTGAGAGAATAGGGGTCGTTTTAAGGCTTCACCAATTCCTCTCCTGTTGGCGAATCCAATGGTGTCTCGACGACATACGACGTCGAAATGCGAAAGCAAAAATTTAAAAGATTTGACCCAATCAATATGCATACCAATCGACTTTCAATGATAATCCGAACGCAATAATGTATCAAACTGAAATATGTTTCACTATTTCCTTCAAACTTATTGACTCAAGTTCGAAAGCCTGCTTTAGGTCAGTCCCTCGAGGTCACAGGTCCTAAGCTTCACATAACACTAGAGGAAATTATTCTCAGGCATCTCTACAGAAATTAAGTATTTTTCGGCCAATTCCCTACTCTCCTCATGGAGGTAGGTGTAACCAATGGAGAGGTACCTGGGCTCTAGGTTATCATATCGAGGGTCCAGTTATCACAAACTTGTAATTCTGGGTGGGTCTATTATGTGATATGAATATATTAGATCAGTAGATTGTTAAACCTGTTTTGACTGGTGCCATTTGGAGTTTTGGAGATGAAGGCACTCCCTCTGACCTGGTGACCTGACCTGAGATAATCATTAACCTTAAATTTGGAGAAAATTTACGGAATCGATCAAGAATAAGGTGTACCTAGTACAGCCGCGTACTTCGCGCCGCGGTTTTCCAAGGCCGTTCTAAAAACCCGTGGAAGCGGTGCAATACAGTAACACCACCCTTCCTACCCATAGGCCAGGCTTGTTAGAATGGCGTAAAGTCGTCTACTACCCTGGGTAAAGCCAACTATGATTCTACTGGAAGTGGGATATAAATGTTATTGATGGTTAGTTTTCTAAGTTCGGGCATAATTTTCCCTTCCAACCGCACATGTTGGAAAAACCACAGCAGAATTACCTCCCTTTTATTATCGTAGAAATAGCCTCATTTCGTGTTTCAATTCCGCCTTTTTCAATTTCCGTCCCCATCTCCAGCTCCCCTTGCTCCTAATGGTAAATAAGCTTCTCGAATCCGGAACATTAAATTTGTCGAAAGCTTCCCCAGCAATATCTTGTAGAAACCTGTCATATAACTTCAACTTTAGAAACTGGTGGGAGACGGTTTGGGCCATGCACAAATAATAACTCCAGATGGAACACTTTTAGCGACTGTACTGTTTTGGGCGCTATATGGCCTTGCCAGGCTGGCGCGCCCCTTAAGCCCAAATAACTAACAAATAATAACTACGTACCTACAGCTCAAAACATCGACGCTCGTTGTTAGCGCATGAAATAACCTGATATGACGCTGTTTGTTAAAGATAGTAACTCGGCAAACAATGCATTAAGCATTGTTCGGGAATTCGGGGTATATTCAGGATCAGCTTTTAAACATAGATAAATGTCAATTTATCAAAAACAGTTAAAACATGATATTTGTGATCAAGCGCCTAGCGAGCAAGTAAAAAGTTTGGGAATCACATTTAGCTCCATGCATGATTGCAGTGCAATCAACATTGAGCCTGCCATGAACAAGATACAGAATATTCTGAACCAGTGGTCACAGCGAGACTTAACCCTTAAAGGAAAGATTACGATAGCAAAATCTCTTATTGTGTCTCAACTTATTTATATGACATCGGCAGTTAAAATTCAGAAAAAAATATTTAGACGCTGTTCAAAGCAAAATCATGCGGTTTATTTGGAGAGGACGTCCACCAAAAGTTGCAAGGAATACACTCTGCCAAGGAATTTTGAACGGAGGATTAAATGCTTCTGATATAGAAAATATTTACAAAGGTTTACGCTGCTCATGGCCTCGGCAGAATGGTATGTAATAATGATGCGACTTTCGTTAAAATTCTCCAGGCGAGGGTTCGTGTTGTCTCATTTACCGCATATAAACTACAATATGGCCTGGATCAAAGATCTGAAGGCTGCAGCATTTTACAAAGAACCCTAAACTGGTTTAGAGAAGCGGTACCCATTCATGAACCTTCTAATGGCAGAGAGGCGCGAATGCAAATAATTTGGAATAATGAGGCCATTCGAATGGGATGAAAACCATTCTTACATTTTTGATTGTATGATAATCACGTCGTGTTTCTGGATAATTTTTTTTATAACCAGGGACGAATTCTGAACTATATGCAGTTTAAGGAAAAGCATCATGTATTAAGACTTGATTTCCTTACCTATATGGGATGGTGTCGGGCCATTCCATCTCAGTGGAAAATTTTGATAGCTGGCAGCGGAGCTTTGTCCGCTCAGGATCGAGAACTTAGTCCTGATTTGAGAATTAAAGAAAAAATTAGTACTCATTCAACACATAAAAGTTAAATTATTTTCGTGCACATGGCTGAAGGACGCAACTCCTAGTGCTCAGACACGATGGATAAGTGAAGGAGTCGATTTCGCGGAAAATTGGGAGAAAATGTATGCATTACCATTCAACATCATAAAATCAACAAAACTTCAGAATCTGCAATATAGAATTATTCAAAGATTTTCCCAACCCGAAAATTGTTGTGCATTAGGAATGTGATATGTGACCCCTTTTGTAACGACTGTGGCAGCATAGATAAAATCCAGCACTTTTTCTCTGAATGTTGGGAGATGCAAACGTTTTGGGGCGATCTGACTCGAAAAATTAATGTTAAGCTGCCCATGTCAAAACAATTTGTTGCTAATAATATCAACATTATTTTGGTTCACTAGAAACAACAGCTGTCGTTAATCTTATAGTTTTGAGTGCTAAACAGTTTATAGTGAATCGGAAGTTCCAGGAAGAGGTTATGAATGTTGATATCTTTCTGGCGTTTCTCGACAAAACATTTGAAATGGAAAAACTATTGGCACAAGGACATAACAAAATAGATAAGTTTAAGGAAAGATGGTCTCCCTTTATTGATGATTATTGTAATCTTAAAGTATAAAATCTTTATCGAGGTCTCTCTCGGCGAGCCATGCTGGGCAAACCGGTGTGGCGGGACACATGCTTGGCAATTAGTCGATGTCAGCTTCTGAGAAGATAAGGTAGGGGGATGGGGATGGGGATGGGGGGCGTATCAGCGTGTAGGTACGCTTACTTTTTGTCTTCCCACGGTGTAAACGAGTATCAGCCGTGTGATGTGTTTGGGAACCTGATGCTCCTTGTTGAGATATTGTTTTGCAATGGTGTATTGCTTGCTGCAGATAATTAAAAAAACGCATGAAAGAACCGGAAAAAGTATTTGAGCAACCGCCACTTCACTCATGAAACGGAGACCATGTGAAAAAGAATAGTAGCGTATAGCACAAATGCTGCCGTGAAAATAGGAAGAAAGCGGAACGATAGCCTCGACTCCTTGTTATTTTGCTTGGGGAAACAACACAGCCACCAGCAGCTGCCGCAGCCACCAGCAGCTGCCGCAGCCGTTCGTTGTTTTCCATTGTGCAGAAGAACTTGGCCGGCTAGCATAACTTCTAGAATGTTATTTTGTATATTAAGCAAGAAGTGTTACCATGGTATAATTATGTCATATTTGGTAACAAAACTTGAAGTACCCGCTCGCCAACTGCTCTGGGCCTGCGCAGTTTTTGGCTTAATAGAAATCCGTGACAGCCCATGATTGCCACCCACTCGTAAGGAAACGTCAGAAAAAAGCCAGACCTCTATCCCCCATCGTCAGAAAGTCCGAAAATGCCACACTCTCTCCCCTGCGGTGACTGACGCCATATGTCCATTTCCCACGAAGGTGTCATGTCAGCCGTTCCATAGCGCCGCCGCTCTCCCCTCTGCTTCCTGTTGAGGCCCCTCCCGCCCTCGGCAGAGTCGGCGAGCAGTCAGGACGGCCCCGGAGGGAAGCGCCAGAAACCGAAGGAGGCGCACAAGGGCCTGAGTGAGCTGGTGAGGAAGTGTCTGGGCCGGCCGCTGGACAAGGAGGAGCAGTGCTCTAACTGGGAGCGCAGGCCGCTGCGGCAGTCCCAGCTGCAGTACGCCGGTGAGCTGCGCGGAGGCGCTGCGGCAGCTCGGGCACGAGCCGCCGTCCCGGCCTGGTTAGAGCTGGGTCAGTGATGTGGGGATTCGCTCTGCTCTCTGTGCACAAGTGATTCGGCGTTGTTTACTCTCGCTGTGTTGGAGTGGTGGGGTCCCAACACCCGGACTGCGGCATGTGAAGTAAGTGTGCCGATGCGATGGGTGGTAGTCATCTCTGATCATAAACCCGAAAAGTGATATCTCTGCTTACAGGGCCGAATCCAGGGTGGAGTGCGAAAAAGTATTCGCCCCGCGAAACTTCACGATTTTTGCGCATCTTCTTCCTAAAAGCAACTTTGACAGTTTTGGGCCCGTTCTCCTCCTTTCCCAAATCATCTACCCAGATCCTGTTTTTACTGCTGAGAACGTCGAAACGTCTCAGTCTTAATTACTATTTTGCCGACTAAACCGCATACTGTCGTTGGACTTCTCTCTGGAAGCCTTCTTATTGGCGTTGTCCGCCGCCTTCGGTTTCGGCCGATCAGCGGGCGTCCCGCAGGACGCTGGTCCCCCAGGTATACCGCAACGCGGCTCTTGGCCGCTCCTGTAGTTTTGTAATCTTAAGGCGGAGTTGAATTATGTCTGCATATGTATGCGTAATGCGTTGGCTGTGACGTGCTAAGTGAAGTGCTCCGCCCAGCCTCCGCTTGTGTCACGTGTACGCCATGTGTACCTCCCTTCCATCTCCGGGGAGCGCATCCAGTCGAAAGCCTCCTGCCGGTCGTTTTACGAAGTATTCCAATTATTTCGTGTCATAACGCGCAGCGTGTGTGCCGCCAGCCTGTGACGCCCACTGTCTGATCGCGGTACACGCGGTACTGACGGAGCAGCTCCGGCGACATCACGGCACCACGCCGCGACAGGTCCTGCAGTGTATAATCACCAGCAGCGACGGTGGCGCGCGCCGCCGGCGCCGACAGGAAACAGCCCGCCGAAGCAGCACGCCGCAAGAAAGCGCCCGGACCCAAGGTAAGGGAAACGGAGTGGGCGGGAGTGTCGATGTGTGTGTGGTGTATTGAGGTGAACTCCTTGATTGCGAATGCAAAGAAAGCGAAGTCCATTGATAGCATGAAAAGAATGAAGTCCATTGATAGCATGAAATGAAGAGCATATTTGCCTGGCGGCGTCTGCTCTGACTAGATTTTCCCGCCTGGTGGGACAGCCGCCTGAGCTGGAGAACGCGCCGGCGCCAAACCAGCGCGCCATCCGGACCGAACAGTTCCGCACCGTCTGCGACACCATGGTACAGGGCCTCGGCAAGAAGCTGCGCAGCATTGGAGCTGACACCGTCATACTGGGTGAGAGAGGCGTGCGTCTTCTTAACGATGACTTATGTTGGGGAAACGGAGATACATTACTCTTCACCTAAGGCACGGGATCGAGTTCGCTGCGGGCCTCCTATTTTTTCGTAAATTTTGGTGTGGAAGTAGCGTATGATCAGTGTAGGACGATGTTTATATCCATTTGTGTGAATCCGTACACTAAAATCATTTGCCGGAACACATTGGTGCAAAACAACCGCTGCATTATCCATAATGAGCTGGTACGTATGCAGCCTTGTTGCATCCTATCTCCAGCATAATACTGGGCCTTGCGTGCCTGCTGTGACCAGTCGCCCCCCCGTGCCCAGAGAACGGCGACGACCACGACCTGTGTGTGGACCTGTGCCGGCGGGAGGACCGGGTGATCCTGACGCGCGGGCGCGGCCTGCACTGGCGAATGGCCGGTCTGGTGCCGCAGGGCTACTGCTACCGCGTGCTGGCCGAGCGCGCCACCGACCAGCTGGACGAGGTGGTGCGCCACTTCAAACTGGACGTGGCGCCCGACGACGTGTTCAAGCGCTGCCAGGTGGGCGCGGTGGAACCGCCGGGCTTGTGTATAAGCAAGGCAGCAGGAGCGGAGGGTTTGTAGTGAGGTAGGACGGCAGGATTGTGAGGTTTTTACGTACGTAAGGCAGCAGGACCGCGGGGGCTGTTTGTAGACAGGACCGCAGGACTGCGAGGTTTGTATATAGGCAAGCAGCAGGACTTTGTGGTTTGTATATAGGCAAGCAGCAGGACTGCGAGGTTTGTATGTAGGCAAGCAGCAGGACTTTGAGGTTTGTATATAGGCAAGCAGCAGGACTGCGAGGTTTGTATATAGGCAAGCAGCAGGACTTTGAGGTTTGTATGTAGGCAAGCAGCAGGACTTTGAGGTTTGTATATAGGCAAGCAGCAGGACCGCGAGGTTTTTATATAGGCAAGCAGCAGGACTGCGAGGTTTGTATATAGGCAAGCAGCAGGACTGCGAGGTTTGTATGTAGGCAAGCAGCAGGACTGCGAGGTTTGTCTATAGGCAAGCAGCAGGACTGCGAGGTTTGTATATAGGCAAGCAGCAGGACTTTGAGGTTTGTATGTAGGCAAGCAGCAGGACCGCGGGGGGCTGTATATAGACAGGACCGCAGGACCGCGAGGTTTGTATATAGGCAAGCAGCAGGACTGCGAGGTTTGTATATAGGCAAGCAGCAGGACTGCGAGGTTTGTATATAGGCAAGCAGCAGGACTGCGAGGTTTGTATATAGGCAAGCAGCAGGACTGCGAGGTTTGTATATAGGCAAGCAGCAGGACTGCGAGGTTTGTATATAGGCAAGCAGCAGGACTTTGAGGTTTGTATGTAGGCAAGCAGCAGGATTGCGAGGTTTGTATATAGGCAAGCAGCAGGACTTTGAGGTTTTTATATTGCCAAACAGCAGGGCTTATGTAAAGGTATGATAGCAGCGTTTATGTCTAGGCAGGACAGCAGATTTTATGTAGAGGCGGTACCGTGGTTTATGTATAGGAATGACAGCAGGTTTCCTATATTGCCGAGTAGCGGCATGTGTGTATGGATAGGATATAGGGTGTACCTAAATGGAGGGCAGCATATTTTATGTGCATGGAGGGTAGCGGACTTTGTATATAAACAGGTGTACAGGACAACGGGTTTGTTGAATCTGTGGTGTAGGGTTATAGGATATCAATAATCTCCCCATTGTCACCAAATTAAGGTTTTCATAAAGCTATTTATGTTTCGGTATAAATTATCTGGAAAGCTCCATGATTTGACACCAGATGGTTAGTGGCTACCAAATCACTCAAAGATCTGTGTTTTCACAAATGGCAGTCGGGCCCATTGGTCTCGGGATGTTGGTGAGCTGACGCCGGCTCCTCGCTCGCTGTTGGTGTTTCTTTGTACCTATTTTGTAACACGGCCGGCTCCGTACAGTATGCTCCTGGATTACGTACACACACAAGGATGGTGCACTCTGTCGAGAACGAGTGCCGGGAGCTCTGGTGGTGGACGACTTATTTACTACAATCAGCGCCCATTGCTGTTATGGGAGACCGGAGCCAGCGCCGGTTGCAGTGGGAGGTCTGACCACCGGCCGGTCCCGCCAGAAGTGCTGTAACTGGAAGGTCTGACCACCGGTCCGTCCCCCCTGCAGCACTGTAACTCGGGCGACTACTGGCGGGTGCCGACGGCCGTGATGCGGCGGCTGCAGCGACGCGACAATTGTGGCTGGGTGCCGCTGGAGGGCTTCGGACCCACCCACGTCCTCTGCGCCACCGGGCAGATCAGGTAGGTACCACAGACGGGCGTTGTCCGGCTGAAGCCCTGAGCGTCGCAGAGGGCGCAGCAGGCCCCACTGGGCCGATTTCCGGCCGCGCCGGAAAGTGATCTGAACGTTTTGGAACTAGCATCTGCGAACTGGAGGAAGCCCAATACGAGGTGTTTCTGGTTCTCGCGAGATACTTTCTTGTCAGCGGGATGTCGGAACCACTTTCTTTCAGCTGTGGTCGGAAATGGTCGAGTTGGCAGACAATTTTGTCGTTCAGTGATCTCGTCACATTTTGTCTCTTGATCCTGGATGACGATCGGAATTTTAGGACACAACAGCTACTGAGGCTATACAGTGCTCAGCATCATTCATTTAAATCAGTTTTGAACCGTCGTGGTTAGTTCAAACCACTTTGCTGGCGGCAGGGACTGTGGATCTGACGGTTCGCGCCCATGCCGTGCGCGACACCACACTGGAGTCGGTCGACACGTTTTACGTGTGCCAAGGCTGCGGCCACGTCTACTGGGCCGGCTCTCACCACGACAGATACGTGGCCAACCTGGGCAACATCCTACGAACCCACGACGTGAGTGGTCGTGGACGTTGGGACGTGGCTGCAACGACAACCGAATGTTTTGCCGTGCTGCCTTTTTTGCAGGGGATGAAAGAAGGTATGTCTGGCCTTCGCTTAGGATTTGGAGGTAATAGTCCAGCAAAGCATCGTGAATTGGCCTTGCACGAATAATTGAGTTACAAGCATTGTTACCGGACTCACACTGGTGTGGTGGGGCCTGCTGTGATGAGTTAGCCTGAGCTGTGTTCCAGTGTCTTGTGGCGCCCTCCGGCTTGTTGGGGCCGCGCCTGTGTTGGACACGTCTGCCGGCCTGACAGGGGAGGGCGCCTCTGCCCCGCCGTACGCCGCCGTGGAGGAAGTCACCGCCGGGCTGGGGAGGGTGCAGATGCCCAGCGACACCGACTCCGGCGACGACTACGACACCTGCTTCCTGTGATGACCCGACTGCCGCGGCTAGTGAGGCTCAGAGCCGACACCCGCGGTACTCTGGCCAGGGCGATCCGGCGCCGTCTGGCCCCACCGCCGGTGGGACGGTGCGCATCGAGTCGCTACTCCCCGCCCCGGGTCGGTGCGAGAGAGGATATTTTTAAGCACCAGCACATACTTCCAGTAGTTACTCGGCTCCGGCGCAGTTGGGATGGTGGATTTCAGCCACCTGAGTCGGGCCCTCGGTCGGTTCACCAGGGTCTTTTTCGGCCGGTTGTGTGAGCTGAAATGGGACTGGACGGGGCGGAGAGAACGTTCGGCGAATGAAGCCCCGGATACTGGAATGATTTCAGTATAATCGCGGTAGATGGTGTTGCACCACGGGCTCCGGCAGCCGAGGGTGTCACTGAATACGCCGTGTTGACTGCCTAACGCCTTGAGATGCTCAGCGACGTTTTGTTTGGCTACCCCAGTCACGTATAACATCATCGTTGGGCGGTGGGGGAACGGAGCTAACGCCGTCGCTGCGCCTGTGGCGGCACATCGTCGGTGATTTTTTTTAGAACCAAGACTGAATGTGGATGAAATGCCACCATGTCAGGCGAGCACGAGCAGTTTAGACTCCTGTGACAAGGATATGGGACGTTCCTACCGTTTCAGTAGGTTTGAGAGGGACAACGCTGGGTGAGTTGCCCGTGATTTAGCTTACGAAGCTTTCTGCCTCCTGATGTCGCACGTGGTGAAACATGAATTATCCGGAGGCACATTTCACAAGTTAGCCACGCCACTGTTGTTGCTATGTACCCGTACATGTGGCCTGGATGTGTAACGGCGCTGTTACGGAGCGCTGGCAACATTCTTTAAGGGGCGATACCGGTGTGCAGTTTCGGAGTGGCCGCGCCACGTATGCCCCGCGCTTTACCGAAGTGTCGCAGCAGTGCCGGCCGCGGCGCCGCCAGGCCGCTGGCGCTCCTTCAAGGGAATGTGGCACCTTGGTCGAATCCTGGAATTTAGTGAAATTAGGCGTACTTTTAGCCAAAAATAATGAAACCACTCATGATTTTTTCTGAAAAATGTTCAGTAAGTTCAATATTTTGTTTTTAAAAATACTCCTCTAGGAAAATAAATAAATATCTGCCTGTGGATGATGTCATGATCTGGCAACCAATATCATACTTGAAATGCTTCAAGGGCTTCGATTGGCTGATGCTCATCGTGACGTCAGCATATGTCGTCACACCAGCAGCTCACAACAATGGCCGCCCGGCGAGGGGCTGATGAGGGGGTTGGTGTCAGGTAGGTTTTAGCTTTTTTCTACGGAAATATCGAGTTCCAAGACAAATGATATATGGAGTACCGGGTTTTCCGACTTGCTTTACAACTTGGCTATCTCAGTTAAAATCACGTTATGAAGGTGCCACATTCCATTTAAGCCGGCGGTATCGTACCGCCGAGGAGATGAGGCGACGTCCCCCGCCTCCGCCTGGCATCCACTGTTGGGAGCAGACCCACGCCGTCAGATACGATCCCATGCAGTGCGGGTGGCTTTGTCAACGTGGACATGGTGACTGGGCGACACCGTTCATGTCGGCCAACCAGGGATGGCAGCGACAACTCTGTGGTAAAGAAGGAAGTGATCAGCCCGGCGGCCGAGGCGTAGTCGCCTTGACGGGGACATTACCTAAGCGGCGGGCGAATCGCCTCCGGGCACACTGTTTGCCACAAAGGCCATCACCCCGGTGAGATGCTGTGCCAGGCATCTGGCAGCCGTGCCGCCGTTTTAAGCTGTCTCGCTCTTCTCTGAGTTGCAGTGTTCTGCCGTTCAGACCCCGGCTACCTGCTGCCGAAGGGATGCCTGCGCAGTCTGCTGGTTTCGTGGCGATGCCTTCCACTGCTGGGTTGATGGTCCCGTTGCTGACTTCCGGGGGTTCAAGTTCACTCGGTCCTGAGGTCCCCTGCTACTGAAGCGCCGCATTCTTCCGCGGGTCCAGTCCTACTGCTGAGGGAGCGGCCGCTCCCGCCGGTCACTGATGGCAAGGTCTCTTATGCTGACGCGGTGTCCACCACGGCCGGAAGGCGGCCGACAGCAGCTGCTGGGCTGATCCGCTACCTGGCAACACTATGGCCTGGGTGCTTTCCTTGTAGTGCGGATGCGACGTCTGGGGCCGACGCGATTTCCCCCGTGCTATTCTACCGTTGCCCATGCTTGTTCTGCAGAACACATGCCGCCCTGACTGGGTAGCACGAAGTCGAGTGTCTGGTCACTGTTTGGCGGGAAGCTGGGACCTGGAGGGACAGCGACTGCCGGCGGGCTGGGATCTGGAGGGACAGCGACTGCCGGCGGGCTGGGACCTGGAGGGACAGCGACTGCCGGCGGGCTGGGACCTGGAGGGACAGCGACTGCCGGCGGGCTGGGATCTGGAGGGACAGCGACTGCCGGCGGGCTGGGATCTGGAGGGACAGCGACTGCCGGCGGGCTGGGATCTGGAGGGACAGTGACTGCCGGCGGGCTGGGATCTGGAGGACGAGGCCGCACGCGACTGCCGCCACTGTGATAGGCGAGTGTACAAACAGCCCGCGCCGTCTGACTGTTGAGAATACACCGAGGCGACAGTTGCAGATGTTTTCCGTGCCGTTCTACCGACTGAAGAACAGACAATAGAGTTTGCTCCTCGATTTTAGATAACCATACTTTGTAAGGTAGATTACAAAGCTGAATTGGAAATATAAGTATTTCGTCTCAATTATTTCTAGAAAAGGAAATATTTATTATTTTATGACCTGTGGGCACGAGATCTGTGACTTCATCTGATAGACCAAAGACCCTAAATGATAACGTTGGTCCAAGTTTCCATGAAGATCTGCTAGCACTTTAAGGTGAACGTATACCACTGGGAAAAACATGCGTTTCCCTACCCGTTGCGAGGGGTCTCGCGGCAACGCAATGCAAAAGCCACCACCGGGGCGCTATAATGTAAACAGGTAACAATATCGGCACTACACCCATTTGTACTTCGGTTGTCGCACGTGTGAATTCTAACCCGTAGAACACCCGCCGCGCATCACGTGATGGGGGACTGCGGTAGCACTACATATAAATACCCAACAAACACACGCGGGCCCTGTCACATTCCCACCAAAACGGTAAACCATTCGAATCCTAAGGCTCCTGCCCTCCATCGTATGCAGAAGACAGCCTTCATAAAAGCATTGTAATTGAACAATTTTGGGAAAAGACTGGCTCCAAAAATAATAAAAAACTATGAAAGCAGCAATTCGATGTATAGGAGAATGACACGGTAAGCCACAGCCATGTCGTGTGGACAAGCTACGGCCTGAAACAAGCCAATCGATGCTTAGAAGAACAATCACATATAACTAGAGATGCCGGTATTTCCACTGCAATATTTTCCTAGATGATTACAACAGTACATCAGTCCCTGACATACCCATCCATCAATAACAGCATTTCAGCTCACAGCCCTTCAGCACTCCTTGCCACCCATTCTGTCAGTTATGCAGCACCATCAGTCGGCCAGTGGCACCAGCGGAGTCTCCTCCGAGACATCGGCGCCGCGGACGCCTTGCGGCCAGATCTGGTAGCACGCCGTGTCCGGCGCCAGGTGCGGGGCGGAGACCACCCTCAGCTGCAGCAGACGCGGCCCCGACCTGCAGTGTACAGGAGGGGACAGAGACCACCCTCAGCTGCAGCAGACGCGGCCCCGACCTGCAGTGTACAGGGAGGGGAGTGAGAGGGAACAGAGACCACCCTCAGCTGCAGCAGACGCGGCCCCGACCTGCAGTGTACAGGGAGGGGAGTGAGAGGGAACAGAGACCACCCTCAGCTGCAGCAGACGCGGCCCAGACCTGCAGTGTACAGGGTGGGGACAGAGACCACCCTCAGCTGCAGCAGACGAGGCCCCGACCTGCAGTGTACAGGGAGGGGACAGAGACCACCCTCAGCTGCAGCAGACGAGGCCCCGACCTGCAGTGTACAGGGAGGGGAGTGAGAGGGAACAGAGACCACCCTCAGCTGCAGCAGACGCGGCCCCGACCTGCAGTGTACAGGGAGGGGACAGAGACCACCCTCAGCTGCAGCAGACGCGGCTCCGACCTGCAGTGTACAGGGAGGGGACAGAGACCACCCTCAGCTGCAGCAGACGAGGCCCCGACCTGCAGTGTACAGGGAGGGGGAGTGAGAGGGAACAGAGACCACCCTCAGCTGCAGCAGGCGCGGCCCCGACCTGCAGTGTACAGGGGAGGGGAGTGAGAGGGGACAGAGACCACCCTCAGCTGCAGCAGACGCGGCCCCGACCTGCAGTGTACAGGAGGGGACAGAGACCACCCTCAGCTGCAGCAGACGCGGCCCCGACCTGCAGTGTACAGGGGAGGGGAGTAGGCCGTTTCAAATTTCAAAAAGTTTTCAGAATTCCTTAGGTCGGCATTTTTTCCCATGATTTGGTTTATTTCTAGGCGATTGGCAACAATTTCGCCCCAGCCTGTTGAGAAATAAAGTTGCCTATATTCGCTTCAAAATTTCATGTTTTCGCGTTCGCAAGTGGTGTTATGGGCAGTACCGGCGTTGCAGTCACGAATACCATGGGCCCTGTTTCTGAGTTTGTCATTTCTTTCCAGCGCAAATTTTTGATAGGGCTGTACGCTGTGTAGTACATACATTACCTATTTACGGACGTTGTGGCAAATATTCTCATGTCGGAAAGGGAGGGGAATGGTCCCTGAAGTACTCTCTTTGATAAATATGTTGGCAGATCGATGAAGTATCTGACATATGTTTCAGTAAATTGACATGGTGAAATATTCACTGGTAAAGGAGGACGAGAATGCAAAAATCCCCTGTGAGAGAGACGGGAATAATTCCTCAGTCCTCATATCATTTAGTTTTGAGGCAATACATATACGATCCAATTATATTTGCAAGCGGTTCGTCTCCCTCACAAGTCACAAGCGAAGTGAAAGCAGAGGCGATACAAGTTTGCGCTTTTCGACATGCTTTTACCTCGATGACTCCCTGCCTAGTTGTTCATCTTGATTAAATTCCAGGAACACATTTGCACATGACTTCATGAGCCGTGTACCTCGGGGAGGTACAGCACCAACAGCTATCAGACTGAGCTCGGCGACCTCTGGTTGCCGGGCTCAGCCTTCGATTGCCTGTCGCAGCAGATGCACCAGCAAATGACCTCCAACTAAACCGAACGCTGGTCACGTAAAATCACACGTAGACCGTGAAGAAGGGGAAGCCGCCATCAATGTGTTGCAACAACACTTACGGTATCTAAAGCTACCAGTCGTTGTGCTCAGTTTATTCAGCGACGAGTTTTCTGAGCAGCAGAAGTTTAATATAAGTGAGAAACTAGCGGCGACACCCAGAGTAGCTGGGACGGACCACTCCCCCACTGATGTCGTCCTCGACGAAACAAGCCAGCTGGCTGACAAGGTGGTCGAGTCTTCGTGGCTTCTTTTTGACCTCACATCCGCTGGCCACGCATGGTTGTCGGCACATCCAAAAAGTTGAGCCTCTCACAAAGACTTGCGGCTTCACGAGGGGCTTGTCCGATCGATCAAAGTCACTAATGACGTATTGGGAAGAAGCCTTGGCATTGCTAAAACATTTTTTGGAGGTGTCAAAGATGATAGTCACTTTCAGTCGCTGCTGCAATCAGAAGAGCATCGCAGGGCGCGCCTGACGGAGTTTAGAAAAGGCAGCGATGAGCATGCTATAGTAGGAAAGCGTGCTATGTGATGACGCCTGAAATCAAGATATGACATGCATGTGGGATACTCACGTGAGGCATAAGTGTGGTTTCTGTTAAAATGTAGTGCAAATGTGTTCCTGGAATTTAATCAAGATGAACAACTAGGCAGGGAGTCAGCGAGGTAAAAGCATGCCGAAAAGCGCAAACTTGTATCGCCTCTGCTTTAACTTCGCTTGTGACTTTCGGGGGAAACGAATCGCTTGCAAATATAATTGGATCGTATATGTATTGCCTCGAAACTAAAGGATATGAGGACTGAGGAATTATTCCCGACTCTCTTACAGGAGATTTTGCATGCTCGTCCTCCTTTCCCAGTGAATATTGCATGATGTCAATTTACTGAAGCAGACACCTCATCGATCTGCCAACATATTTATAAAAGAGAGTACTTCAGGGACCATTCCCCTCCCTTTCCGACATGGGAATACTTCCCACAAGGTCCGTAAATAGGTAATGTACTCCACAGCATACAGCCCTATCAAAAATCTGCGCTGGAAAGAAATGACAAACTCAGAAATAGGGCCCATGGTATTGGCGACTGCAACGCCGGTACTGCCCACAACACCACTTGCGAACCCGAAAACACGAAATTTTGAAGCGAATATAGGCAACCTTATTTCTCAACAAACTGGGGCGAAATTGTTGCCAATCGACTAGAAATAAACCAAATTATGGGGGAAAATGCTGACCTAAGGAATTTTGAAAACTTTTTGGAAATTTGAAACAGCCTAGAGGGGAGTGAGAGGGGGCGGAGACAACCCTCAGCTGCAGCAGACGCGGCCCCGACCTGCCGTACAAGGATTTATATGTAAGTCACTCAGTTGGAAGGATTGCAACAGTGAGGAGTTTAAAAGGCAGCGAAGAGTGTGAGACTGTTAGTGCAGCGGACGTGAGACACCGACAGCGTGGATAGAGTGAGAGTCTGACCCGTCCGGTCTCAGGGTTCGACTGACCCGTCGGCTAGCGTGAAGGCGGTGCGGGCCACCATGAGACGGGTGGAGAGCTGCGAGGACCAGGCCAGTCCCAGGGCGGGGGTGACGTGTCCGGCGGCTGGCGCTGGAGTGGCCTCGGCTCCGTCCTCGTCTTCCCGGACCACAGCCGTCACCTGAGGACGACGTCCCGGGCCCACGTTATACGGCGGGGGGGAACACCGACCCACCTCACACGGCGGGGGGACCACCGACCCACGTCACACGGCGGGGGAACCACCGACCCACGTCACACGGCGGAGGGACCACCGACCCACGTCACACGGCGGAGGGACCACCGACCCACCTCACACGGCGGAGGGACCACCGACCCACCTCACACGGCGGAGGGACCACCGACCCACGTCATACGGCGGGGGACCACCGACCCACGTCACACGGCGGGGGACTACCGACCCACGTCACACGGCGGAGGGACCACCGACCCACCTCACACGGCGGAGGGACCACCGACCCACCTCACACGGCGGAGGGACCACCGACCCACGTCACACGGCGGAGGGACCACCGACCCACCTCACACGGCGGGGGGACCACCGACCCACGTCACACGGCGGAGGGACCACCGACCTACGTCACACGGCGGAGGGACCACCGACCTACGTCACACGGCGGAGGGACCACCGACCCACGTCACACGGCGGAGGGACCACCGACCCACCTCACACGGCGGAGGGACCACCGACCCACCTCACACGGCGGGGGACTACCGACCCACCTCACACGGCGGGGGACCACCGACCCACGTCACACGGCGGGGGAACCACCAACCCACGTCACACGGCGGAGGGACCACCGACCTACGTCACACGGCGGAGGGACCACCGACCCACGTCACACGGCGGAGGGACCACCGACCCACCTCATACGATCGGAGAGTCGAGAGTCGCGGCCGGTGGACGCCGCCAGGGCCCTCTCGGAGAGGGCACCTTGAGATCCGTTTGGATTCCGCTTCGGGGTGCATCCGGAAGCGGCGGGCCAGGCGGCCCACACCCCCACCACTTGAAGGCGGATCTCTCCAGGGGGCTCCACTACCGTCCCGTAGCCCTCACCTCCCACATTGCCAAGCTGGCAGAGAGGCTGATCTCTGCCAGGCTATCGACCGTGACTTCACGCAAAAGCCTAATACCCCCAGAGCAAGTCGGCTTCAGCGAGGGACGAGGAGTGGAGGATAGCCTAGGTCGGCTGATTCAAGAAGTCCAAGATGGGTGGCAGCGCCCTAAACCCGACCCCCGTCGCCCACGCCCAGACGGCGCCACGGCGCAGAAGTTCCTCCTTCTCGCATACGATTTTTCTAGGGCGTACGACAAGGTCGACCACCGCCTGCTGCGGGCCAGACTACTTGAGCTCGGCGTCCCAGTCTGTATTGTTGACTGGTGCTGGCAGTTCCTGAGGGACCGACGCTGCAGGGTGGAGGTGAACGGTATGTTAAGTGGCGAGAGGGTGTTCAGAGCGGGCCTACCCCAGGGCAGTGTTCTCTCCCCGCCCTTGTTCTTGTTATGGGCGGCCCCTCTCGCCGCCATCCTCAAGTCCCCGGGCGTCCGACCGTTCTTCTTCGCGGACGACACTGCCACCCTCTGCTCAGGAAACTCCATCGCCGAAGCCACGAAGAGAGCACAAGGAGCAGCGGACCGCCTGTCCAGCTGGGCGTCCAGGAATAAGATGACGGTGGCGGGTGAAAAGACCCAACTCCTTGTTCTGTCGCAGAACGCCAGGGACTCCGACGGGTGCCACGTGAAGGTAGCGGGACAGACAGTCACCGCGGGCACCAATCTGAAGTTGCTCGGAGTTACCTTCGACAGGCTCCTGCATTTTGGCCCCCCATACCCAACAACTCAAGAAACGCGTCCGCCCTCGGGCAGCTCACCTAAGAAAACTCTCCGGGAGGTCCTGGGGCCTCGGCGAGCGCCAGCTGCGAGCCGTTGCCAACGGGTATATTCGAGGGGCCCTGGAGCACGCGGCAGCAGCGTGGCTGCCAGCCACGGCCCGCACCCACGTTGAGACCCTCGAGCGGGAAATGCGCGCGGCGGCCCGCATCGTCACCGGCTGCCCAAGCTCCACGCCGTGCCATGCTGTCATGGCGGAGGCCGGCATTCTCCCGGTTCGCGCGCGCCAGAAAATCCTCGCGACCAGGATGATCACCAAGGCACACTCGCTCCCGCCCGGGGACCCTCTTCGAGTGGTGGCCGAAACCGCCCCCCGCGTTCGCGCCTGAAGGGGGTGACTGGTTGGCGGGAAATGGGACAGGCTGTGTGGAGAGACCTCGGGATTGGCCCGCCCATCGAGCCACTCCTGCCAGAACGCATCCCCCCTGGTGCGGGGCGGATCATATCAACTTCAACCTCAGCCTGGGTGCACCCCTACCACCGGGCGCCCCGGACGACCACCGCAAACGGACAGCAGAACACCACCTCGCGTCCCTCCCCCAGTGTGCGACGTGGGTCTGGACCGATGGATCAGCGACTGCCGGTACAGCCAACGGAGGAGCTGGTACCCTCATCGTCTACCCAGATGACTCTCGCGAGGAGCTCCGAGAGGCCGCCGGAAGTCTCTGCTCCAGCTTCCGGGCGGAGCTAGTGGCGCTACGCTCTGCCACGGCTCACCTGCTGGAGAAATCACGCCACCGCAGCGACCCTATCGTCATATGCACTGACTCACGATCCTCCCTGGCTGCGCTGCGAGAGGGCCCCTCCGCGCAGCGGTCACCTCTGGGAATAGCCATTTGGAAGGCCCTCACCGCCCTGGCCAGTGCCAGCAGCCCGGTCTACCTTCAGTGGATCCCCTCACACTGCGGTATACCCGGCAACGACGCGGCGGACAATATCGCCAAGGAGGCGGCGCTCCTCAGCCAAGACGAAGCGCTACTAGACCTCTCGTCGGTCTATAGAGCCGCGGCCCGCAGAGCCCGCTCCCAGACCATCCGGAGCTGGCCCCCTGGCTGGTACGCCGACCTCATGCAGGGCAACTCGCCGCGCCCATCTACCATATCTGACCGCGCCACCGCAGTGGACGTCCACCAGATACGGGCGGGCCACTGGTCGGGCTCCATACAGTACATGCACCGGATCGGACGAGCACCCACCCCCAGCTGTGCCGGATGCAACGACCTCTTCTGTCCGGCGGCACGCTGCCTAGCGTGCGCTGAAGAAGCGGACACGCCGCGCCATGTGCTGATGGCGTGCCCGGCACTGATGGGGACCAGACTGCGACTGCTGGGGTCCATCTTTCCCAGCCGGGAGACGATCCGAGAGGACGACGTGATCGCGGCCCTCCTGGCCGCCCTCCGGGCCCTGCAGAGCCCTCGGGCTACGCCGAGATGATCCGGCCGGAGGGAAAAACAACAACAACCCACCTCATACGGCGGAGGGACCACCGACCCACCTCACACGGCGGGGGACTACCGACCCACGTCACACGGCGGAGGGACCACCGACCCACCTCACACGGCGGGGGACCACCGACCCACGTCACACGGCGGAGGGACCACCGACCCACGTCACACGACGGAGGGAACAGCGACCTATGTCACACGTTATACGGCGGAGGGACCACCGACCCACGTCACACGGCGGAGGGACCACCGACCCACGTCACACGGCGGAGGGACCACCGACCCAGCTCACACGGCGGAGGGACCACCGACCCACGTCACACGGCGGAGGAACCACCTACCCACCTCACACGGCGGGGGACCACCGACCCACCTCACACGGCGGAGGGAGCACCGACCCACCTCACACGGCGGGGGACCACCGACCCACGTCACACGGCGGAGGGACCACCGACCCACGTCAAACGGCAGAGGGACCACCGACCCACGTCAAACGGCGGAGGGAACAGCGACCCACCTCACACGGCGGAGGGACCACCGACCCACCTCACACGGCGGAGGGAACAGCGACCACCGACTCTGGCAAATTTTAAAGAACGCTGTCTCCAACATACGCCCTGTCGTTACAATGGCTACGTCCTAACTTCCATCAGCATCAGCACCGATCCTGCCTGCGCACTCTTACCTGGTTCACACAGAGCACCGCGGCGCCGTGTTTCCGGCTGAAGCGGCGCAGCGCAGTCCCCAGCGCCCGCAGGTGGCGAGCCCGGCGGACCCCCTCCCCGGCGGCGTACTCACACCGGAACTGGGCGGCCACCGAGTCCAGGATCAGAGCACAGACCGGCCGCCGCGCTGCCAGCTCTGGCACGCGGCGCTCACAGCACGACTGGAGATGCACCTGTGACAGGGCAGAGGCAGGGTCTCAGCACCTGCGACAGGGGAGTCATGGTATCAGCACCTGACAGGGGAGTCAGGGTTTCAGCACTTGTGACAGGGGAGTCAGGGTCTCATCACCTGCGACAGGGGAGTCAGGGTCTCAGCACCTGTGACAGGGGAGTCATGGTCTCAGCACCTGACAGGGGAGTCAGGGTCTCAGCACCTGTGACAGGGGAGTCAGGGTCTCAGCACCTGTGGCGGGGAGTCATGGTCTCAGCACCTGTGGCGGGGGAGTCATGGTCTCAGCACCTGACAGGGGAGTCAGGGTGTCTGCACCTGTGACAGGGGGAGTCAGGGTCTCAGCACTTGTGACAGGGGAGTCAGGGTCTCAGCACTTGTGACAGGGGAGAGACAGGGTCTCAGCACTTGTGACAGGGGATAGACAGGGTCTCAGCACCTGTGACAAGGGAGTCAGGGTCTCAGCACCTGCGACAGGGGAGTCAGGGTGCACTTGTGACAGGGGAGTCAGGGTCTCAGCACTTGTGACAGGGGGTTAGGGTCTCAGCACTTGTGACAGGGGAGTCAGGGTCTCAGCACTTGTGACAGGGGAGAGACAGGGTCTCAGCACTTGTGACAGGGGATAGACAGGGTCTCAGCACCTGTGACAGGGGAGTCAGGGTCTCAGCACCTGCGACAGCGTGCGACAGGGGAGTCAGGGTCTCAGCACCTGTGACAGGGGAGTCAGGGTCTCAGCACCTGTGACAGGTTCCAGCATGACTGCAGTGGCGCCTGTCCTATGGAGGACAATCAGAACGGGACAAACTAATTACAGACAACATCGACAATCGAAAACAGAGCCCTCAGCAAAGGTGCAAAACAGAATGCTGCAAATCAGATTTTACGAAGATGAGTATCGTGTGCTGACCTCAACAACCGACACAAGCGCATAACCAAGGCCCATTCTCACCACGTCCGGGACGTGCTCCACGAAGATGCGATCTGTGACGTCACGGCCGAGTTTCCGCGCCGTCCTGAGCTGCTCCAGCCGACGGGCCGGGAACGCATCCTCCGTGCACACGTACACAACCGCTGTGGGAGAGGGAGGGCTGAACAACGTGCACTTCCGCTGTGGGAGAGGGAGGGGTGAACAACGTACACTTCCGCTGTGGGAGAGGGAGGGGTGAACAACGTGCACTTCCGCTGTGGGAGAGGGAGGGGTGAACAACGTGCACTTCCGCTGTGGGAGAGGGAGGGGTGAACAACGTGCACTTCCGCTGTGGGAGAGTGAGGGGTGAACAACGTACACAACCGCTGTGGGAGAGGGAGGGGTGAACAACGTGCACTTCCGCTGTGGGAGAGGGAGGGGTGAACAACGTGCACTTCCGCTGTGGGAGAGGGAGGGCTGAACAACGTGCACTTCCGCTGTGGGAGAGGGAGGGGTGAACAACGTGCACTTCCGCTGTGGGAGAGGGAGGGGTAAACAACGTGCACTTCCGCTGTGGGAGAGGGAGGGGTGAACAACGTGCACTTCCGCTGTGGGAGAGGGAGGGGTGAACAACGTGCACTTCCGCTGTGGGAGAGGGAGGGCTGAACAACGTGCACTTCCGCTGTGGGAGAGGGAGGGGTGAACAACGTGCACTTCCGCTGTGGGAGAGGGAGGGCTGAACAACGTGCACTTCCGCTGTGGGAGAGGGAGGGCTGAACAACGTGCACTTCCGCTGTGGGAGAGGGAGGGGTGAACAACGTGCACTTCCGCTGTGGGAGAGGGAGTGGCTAGTGGCGTACATTACCGCTGCGGAGGAAGTGGACGCTACAGTTAACACATTTTAGATGCAAATGTTAATCACCGCTATGAGACAGGAATACGAGTCTTGGCAGATACCAGGCAAACAGACAACCTAAGAAGAAGTCTAAGAAAATGCATCGTCTCAACAGACACAAGCGGGGACATTTGGGCATGGAACATCGCCTAAACAAGTAGGAACCTTATCTGCACAAAATAATCCAACACAAATAATGCAAGGGCAAGTGAGGGGGATAAGAGGAGCGGTGCACATAAAAAAGTGCCAGGTACAAACCTTGCTCTGTAGCGCGAGCCGCCTCCAACGCCAGCTGAAGGCAGATCTGTGTCTTCCCAGCGCCGCTCTCCCCAGCCAGTTCAGTGATACCACGCTTGGGCACTCCCCTCCAAGGAGAGCGTCTAACCGCGGACAGCCCAGCGGCAGCGGTGGCGGCTCACACAGCTGGGCGGCTGGAGACACACGCACCACGGTACAGGGACAGTCCAGCGGCAGTGGGGACACACGCACCACGGTACAGGGACAGTCCAGCGGCAGCGGTGGCGGCTCACACAGCTGGGCGGCTGGAGACACACGCACCACGGTACAGGGACAGTCCAGCGGCAGTGGGGACACACGCACCACGGTACAGGGACAGTCCAACGGCAGTGGAGACACACGCACCACGGTACAGGGACAGTCCAACGGCAGTGGGGACACACGCACCACGGTACAGGGACAGTCCAACGGCAGTGGAGACACACGCACCACGGTACAGGGACAGTCCAGAGGCAGTGGAGACACACGCACCACGGTACAGGGACAGTCCAGCGGCAGTGGGGACACACGCACCACGGTACAGGGTCAGTCCAACGGCAGTGGAGACAGACGCACCACGGTACAGGGACAGTCCAGAGGCAGTGGAGACACACGCACCACGGTACAGGGACAGTCCAACGGCAGTGGAGACACACGCACCACGGTACAGGGACAGTCCAGAGGCAGTGGAGACACACGCACCACGGTACAGGGACAGTCCAGCGGCAGTGGGGACACACGCACCACGGTACAGGGTCAGTCCAACGGCAGTGGAGACAGACGCACCACGGTACAGGGACAGTCCAGAGGCAGTGGAGACACGCGCACCACGGTACAGGGACAGTCCAGCGGCAGTGGAGACACACGCACCACGGTACAGGGACAGTCCAGCGGCAGTGGGGACACACGCACCACGGTACAGGGACAGTCCAACGGCAGTGGAGACACACGCACCACGGTACAGGGACAGTCCAGCGGCAGTGGGGACACACGCACCACGGTACAGGGACAGTCCAGAGGCAGTGGAGACACACGGTACAGAGACAGTCCAGAGGCAGTGGAGACACACGGTACAGGGACAGTCCAACGGCAGTGGAGACACACGGTACAGAGACAGCCCAGAGGCAGTGGAGACACACGGTACAGGGACAGTCCAACGGCAGTGGAGACACACGGTACAGAGACAGCCCAGAGGCAGTGGAGACACACGGTACAGGGACAGTCCAACGGCAGTGGAGACACACGGTACAGAGACAGCCCAGAGGCAGTGGAGACACACGGTACACAGACAGTCCAGAGGCAGTGGAGACACACGGTACAGGGACAGTCCAACGGCAGTGGAGACACACGGTACAGAGACAGCCCAGAGGCAGTGGAGACACACGGTACACAGACAGTCCAGAGGCAGTGGAGACACACGGTACAGGGACAGTCCAGCAGCAGTGGTGACACCACGGTACAGGGACAGTCCAGAGGCAGTGGAGACACACGGTACAGGGACAGTCCAGCGGCAGTGGTGACAGGTAACACCAGGGGAACACGCACCACCAAACAGGGACAGCGATGTGGCAGTGGGGACATGTCACAGCGGAGACACACAAAGGGACAGCCTAGGGGTCAAGAAACAGGGACAGTCCTGTGGCAGTGGCGAAGGCTGGGTTTAGACGAACTAATTCAAACACAAGTGCAGGAATGACACCAAATAGTAATGAAAGCGTAATTGGACCAATCGCAAACACAACTGCATTAGATATGTGCGTTAAGTAGACCAAAGTCAGACTGTATCACTTAATCATGTGATAGAGAGCTCCTCCGTTGGTAGGAGTGGGTGATAGTTTCCCTCCGCTCACCGGGGACGGCCGTGAGCGCGGCGCGTGCCGTCGTCAGCAGTAGATGGCGTGCCTGTCGAACCTCGGCCTCCCCGCAGCGGCGGCTCCGCGCCACGGTGGCACTGGGCAGACTCAGCAGCTGGGGCACGCCCAACTCGCGCACTGGCAACCGCACACAGCGTCAGGGCGTATACTGGTACCCGCGCACTGACAACCGCACACAGCGTCAGGGCGTATACTGGTACCCCGCGCACTGACAACCGCACACAGCGTCAGGGCGTATACTGGTACCCCGCGCACTGACAACCGCACACAGCGTCAGGGCGTATACTGGTACCCCGCGCACTGACAACCGCACACAGCGTCAGGGCGTATACTGGTACCCCGCGCACTGACAACCGCACACAGCGTCAGGGCGTATACTGGTACCCCGCGCACTGGCAACCGCACACAGCGTCAGGGCGTATACTGGTACCCCGCGCACTGACAACCGCACACAGCGTCAGGGCGTATACTGGTACCCCGCGCACTGGCAACCGCACACAGCGTCAGGGCGTATACTGGTACCCCGCGCACTGACAACCGCACACAGCGTCAGGGCGTATACTGGTACCCCGCGCACTGACAACCGCACACAGCGTCAGGGCGTATACTGGTACCCCGCGCACTGACAACCGCACACAGCGTCAGGGCGTATACTGGTACCCAGCGCACTGGCAACCGCACACAGCGTCAGGGCGTATGCTGGTACCCCGCGCACTGACAACCGCACACAGCGTCAGGGCGTATACTGGTACCCCGCGCACTGGCAACCGCACACAGCATCAGGGCGTATACTGGTACCCCGCGCACTGACAACCGCACACAGCGTCAGGGCGTATACTGGTACCCTGCGCACTGACAACCGCACACAGCGTCAGGGCGTATACTGGTACCCCGCGCACTGGCAACCGCACCGTGCGCTGCATCTATTTCCCAAACCTGCACTCGTTCGGTCATGGCCAGATTCCAAACAATCGACCACAACATTACCAGCTGTTCCCCGGCCCCGGTTCCCCAGTCCTTCAATTTTTTTAGTACAAGTAAGACGTGTAGTACCCACATGTGGTACGAGCTATCCCTTGGAGAATATCCGTCAAATTCTGGCTTGATTAATACAATGCAAATATTATTAGGTAAAATGTTTTTAGCTTCTCGTTTATTATGGATGAATAATTGACTCTCACTGGAGCGTACTTAGTTACTGGTCTATGTCAGCTTTCCATGTTTCTGACCTGAAAAGTTTCTATGCCTACATTTAGTGCAACGTTCTGGTTTGTGATATAAAATGGTTTAATACTCACAATCACAGATCAGCCCGCAAAAAAAGAGACAAGCAATAAACACTGATGACAAAATTGGACGGATACAGAATTCCCCAAAGTTCTGCTCAAATCCCCAAATTCGCCAGTCTGCTCGTTTCACCAAGCTCACCTAATTCGGAGCACCATTCGGGAAGATTCGATAAGTCCATTGCTGTCAACAATCTTGCTCGTGGTAATTTCCTTCAGAAGCAACCTGCATATAACGATAGTGTTGATTGCATGAATTGATTCAATGCTGAGGTGGCGGCACAGACTTTCAAGGTGGGGGAGGGAGGGGCCCAAGGCAATAGAGTAAAGGTAAAACGGAGCGGGCCGCTCAGCCATGGCCAATGACAGCAATTTTTACAGCTGGCACAGGATAGCTGACTGCTGGAAAAGCATAGGGTGGCTGCAGAGCCAGGAAGTTTCAATCAATACATATATCTACTGAGGAAGTTACAGGTGAATATAATATTTTATTATATTTATTTATCCTATTTTGTAGACACAAAAAGAGTTTCAGTAAATTCTATTGTCAACTGATTGCCGCCAGGTCCCGAGCTGGCGGTGTGTATTGTCGATGGGGGTCTATATGATTAGGCCCTCAGTTAAAATTGCACACGGATCAAAAAGTCCACAAGCCCCAAAACCCACGCACGCAGAACCCACATCCTTGTGTCCACAGTCCTTAACCCGCGCCCCACCGGGGGGTCCGGCGCCACCTTCGCCCCACCGGGGGGCCATCGATGGCCCCCCCTCTAACTCCGAAAATATGGCCGTTAGCGCAAATCTGCAAAGTGCAATAGAAAGCTCGCGTGAATTCAGTAAGAAATTACTTCGCATGTTTTAGTGCTCAGGTCAATGGTTTGACCTCCAGAGGTCAAATTAGGTCAAGATCGGCTATTTTCACTCAAATATGCAATGATTAAGCAAACTGGGCATAACTCTTATGTCATTAGAGCTATTGAGGCCTGGTAAAGTACATTTGATAGCAAATTGCCAGTACTTTTTCCGCTATGTGGAACGTAAAGACCTCCCGCCAGTGGTTTGACCGCCAGAGGTCACCTTGTGACCTAATATGACCTGAGGTCACGAAAGGTCAAAAAGTGACCTTGTCGTATATCAAATGAAAGCCAGTGACAAGACAAACACAATGGTGTTTGTTTCACCGCTCTAGCTCAATTGGGTCAAAAGTTATTGTCAAAATACTGTTTTTGACCTCTGGTGACCTTGGATGACCTTGGAAAAGTCAAAGGGCAAATATGACCAATGGGATCCGTGAAAGGGTGCCCAAAAACGTTGTTCTGAGCAGTCTGAGTATTTGCAATCATTTTTGTGGCTTTTATATCATGAAATAGCTTTTCCCCATGCTTTTCCAATGGGAGAGGTCGCCTCGTGACCTGACCTCAGGGCACGAAATCGAAAAATCCCGGATATACACCTTGTAGACCCTGGAGGGGTCATGAAGTGTAGGAAGTTTCAAATCGATCGACTTTGAAATGTAGCTCTTACAGAGCTCTAAAGGTGAAGTGAGGTGACCTTGGTTGACCTCGTCTGGTGACCTGACCTTGAGTGACCCGGGGTAAAAAATTTCAGGGATGATGGGAAAATTATGTAGTGAGAGGTAGAGCCCTCAACCGCGGTGCTGCGCCTCGTCGTTTTTCTGCTATCCCGGAAAAACCTTAAGGGGGGGCCATCGATGGCCCCCCGGTGGGGCGAGGGTTAAAGTCCACTCCCACAAAGGCCACGGATCACAAAGTCCACACTTTGCCCTTGTTAGGGCCAAATAAATCGGCCCACTGTTCAAAAAGCCCACGATGGAATGTGGCCACAGACAACAAGGCCTACGGATCAAAAAGTCCACACAACTGTAGGTAAATTCTGAACTGAAGCTTTGCAATTTTGCCGCCAGGTTGTCGTTAAGCTGCTGCATACGTGTTTCTTGATCACGCACAGTGGAGAGTCAGGCGACTGAGATGGTAATAAACGTGTCGGTGACCTTGAACGGCCGCGGGATTATCTCACCACGTGGTTTGTTTCCGGTGTGGTGGTGCTCGATCTCGCGCTGAATTTCACGGCCTCGTGGAAAGATGGCAAGGACTAAAATGCTGATTAGTCCATGCTCCGCAACCACAGCACCTAGCTTCCTGCAGTTTTTACGAAAATGGAAAACGAGTTTTATTGGATTTCCTTTGGGTTTTAGGGATGTTGGTGCCTTACCAGCAGCATCATAGCCCGTGCGGAATTACATTGCAAAATACTTGAGGAAAGCCCATACATGTATAACTAGGGCAGCTGGTGTCTTGAAGTGTCCACAAACAAATACTAAGCATGCGTTTGGTGGTTTGATCCCGTAGCAGCAACACAATAGCGTAAAAGCAATAACATTGAAAAAGACCCGTGGAAAAACCCATGCAATGAAACCAGTCCGGTTAGCGGCATGCAGATTTCACAAAAAAGTCAGATGATTGGTATAACTGACTTCCATATCAATATGTCAATTAAGAGCAACGTATGAAAGTAAAATCATGGGGTACACAGTACCTACACTGTCTCTTCCCTACATGATAAAACGGTAGTTTTCGATCCACCGAAAAACCTAAGTTCATGCATCCAGGGCAGCTAGTGGCTTACACTGTTCGCTAGTAACCTGTGGGGTAAAAAAACGGTGTTCCTCATTTTTATGGACGTCAGTGTCATTGACGGATGCAGGGGGGCATTCCGGCCATGCCCCTCCCCCAATGCGGTGGAGGAGGGCAAAACTATATTTTGGCCCCCCAAAGGCCGGACTTTTTTTAAAAGGTGTTTACACTAGGCCTGTAGAGCAAAAGTATCTTCGCCCCCCCCCACAGGAGAGCGATCATGCACTTGGAGAGGTAGCTTATGCTCAGGGACGTAGGAACCGGGGGGGCAGGGGGCAGCTGCCCCCCCCAACTTTCACGATTCTTAATCATTAACCCTATGGCGTTGACTGGAAAAAAATGACTTGAAAATTCCCGCTGCCCCCCCCAACTTTGACCATAGTTCCAACGCTCCTGCTTATGCTAGGTCTGTCGAGCACCCAATTGCATGTCCCCTCCCAGGAGGAGAGGCAGACAGGGCT
This sequence comes from Lepas anatifera, assembly GCA_034440635.1. Taxonomy (NCBI): domain Eukaryota; kingdom Metazoa; phylum Arthropoda; class Thecostraca; family Lepadidae; genus Lepas; species Lepas anatifera. Next base: position 28,240 of record JAOTON010001158.1, read on the forward strand.
TTGGCTCCCCACCCAAAACTCGGGTCTGCGTCCGCCCCCTGGTCAGTGCAGGGTCAAGTCCAGACTGACGGGGGAGGAGATGGGGCGGGAGGCAACAGGTCCCAAAATCGCGATTTTTTTAAAGAAAATCGGTAAAACTCGGGGGTTTTGGGGAAAATTTTCGCTTCCCGCTCGATCCGCCAGTGAGTCAGTACAATAAAAAATTATGTAGAATGAAAACCGTTGGCCTGTCCACAAGCCCCTGCCCCGCGACCAGGGCAGCTATAGCTGCAAAATATTTGTATAGCACCAACGTGGTTAGAAGCAGTGACAGTTACAAGAGGGGCCAGGGGCTCAAGCCACTCCCCCCAAAAATGTCAGAGTGCCAACAATAAATGCATAGCCGAAGGCGGTTTTGAGGTAATGGCGGCTGAGGCTTGAGCCCCTACTCTCCCCCAAATAAAGTTCTGGGTCCGCCACTGGTCAGAAGCATGGCATTCTTGAGTTTCATGAACATTATTTCAATAATAGCAACGTAATGATGTAAAATGCAGCCTTTTGACCAGCGGAAAAGCCCATGCTCCACTAAGAGGCAACCAGTGACCTCCAGTGTCCACTAATAGTGTCAGTGTGGTCAGAAGCAGCGTATTCTTAACACGCGCATTGGGTACCCGCCACCTCTGGTTTTTTGGAGATGCCAAAACGGCGGCACGTAGCGCCGCCGTACTTGGCATACCTTTTTCTGATCATTTTTAAAACTTTTTTTTCAAAATCTTCAGGTTATGTCATCTCAGGCCAGGTCACCAGTACAGGTCAAGGGACCTGATCTAAAACAGTTTAAGACAGCATAAGTCAGAACAAGGTGAGCTTATTCGCTGGAAACTCATATCACATAATGGGCCCACCACGCTCTCTGAAATATATATATTCGGGTATTTTTTATATTGATGACCAAGATCAGATACGAGCCATGACCTCTCTATTGGAAGTACATGGGAAAATGTTTTTAACCCTCACCCCGGTGGTTTTTCCAGCGGCACGAAAAAACGGCGGCGCGGAGCGCCTCCGTACTTGGCATACATTATCCTTAATCAATCCCACAACTCTCCTCAAAATCTTAAGGCTGGGTCATCCCAGGTCAGGTCACCGGTGCAGGTCAAGTGAACTCACCTCCAAAAATGTTTAAGGTGTCATAAGTAAGAAATGGGTGAATCTATCGGATTGAAATTTATACCACATAATGCGGCATCGAGTGCTACACAATATGGGCCGAGATTGTCCATATCGATGACCTAAGGTCAAGTACAGACTATGACATATCCATGGGTGCCGAAAGTGGGAGACGGGGGACGTGTCCTCCCCCTGTTGGCCAACCAGGGGGACGCCCCCCCAATATTTGGGTCCATCGTCATTAATGTTGTCAGGTACCGAATATGTTCAAAATTCGCCTCCCCCGGTCAGCACCAGCCTGGGTCCTAACCTCCCCCTGTAAAAATTCTGTGGCGGCGCCCCTAGACATATCTATTGGAAATGCATAGGAAAGACAAAAATTGGGCTGTATTTGTGTTGATACAGCTGATAAAACCTTCATATTCTCCAAATCTTAGTATCCTTGGCCCCTTCCCAGGCTTATGTTGCAATGCTGGACCTGTGAGAGGTCATCTCGGGCTACTCAAGCAGTTTTTAGACATATAGGGGGATTCCAGAACAGATCGACCAAGGCTTGACACCACCATGTCTAGAAAAAATCTGAAACTTTGCCTCCGGGTAGTTTTGGGCCAGGAACACGCCTGTGAGAATCTTAGCCCCCTCCGACCAACGGTGACTGAGTTATAGCCTGGGGAAATTTTCGGGAGGTCACTTTGTAGACTCATCTTTAATGCTTCATAACTTAAAAATGCATAGCCTGATTAACAAGTTTTGTATTTTATTGAACTCGTCTTGAACTTAACATTATTTTGCAAAAATAAAATTTCAAAATTTTAAAAAAAATTTGACTTTTAATTCGTTTGACCTTTCCTTTTTACCTTTTCGCAGTGAAAATTGTCCTTTTAGATACCTAAAAATTTTTGATTCATAAAATATATTCCGATAAAAAATTTGAAAAATTCGTTCTTGCTATAAATTACAAATTTTTAGCACCTAAGGTAGGTATGCAGACGGTTTTTGACCACTGCGGTAGTACCGCCTTATGTTTAACACCGCAAACAAAGCGATTCCTTTTGTAACGGTTGCTTGCAATCATATTGCATTGCCTTTACGAAATTTTCATTGTGCAAGTGTCAGAATTTATGAGAATTAACACGCGCCCACACGAGGGGGCGGGCAACCGGCCTCCTCAGGTTTCCACAGGTAGTAAAAAATACACTTCGTGCAGCGCCACCGTCCTTCATCTACCTCTAACTCGAAATTGTTGCAGCTTCTGGTAAAATTTTAGGTCTGGGTCATACCAGGTCAGACCGCCAACCCAAGTCAAGAGACCTAACCTCGAAAATCTTTGGAGGTGCATCAGTAAGATCAAATTTAACCTATCGTGCTTAGATTCACATCACATTGTAAGGTCACCGAACAAGATATTTTTTGTAGCAGGATTTCTTTATCGATAACCTGTGACAAGGTCAGGGTCACGATCTTTCCATTAGAAATGCATGGGGCAAGGGGTAAATTTTGATAACTTGCGAGAATTGAGAATTGTCAAGAATTGTGATGGAGGTTTATTTTTACTTTGTCGTTTCTGACTTGCCACTTCAGTTTGATTAATATTATTTTTACCATACAGACCTAGGTCAAATCAAGTTAGTTTTGAAATTTTACTGGACAACATTATAAGATATATAATCCGATCGGGCCGGACAAGAACATTCCAATTGTGCTGAACATTCTTTCTACGGCTCTTCTTTGTCAGCTATTATGTCACAAAATTTAGGTTTCCACTTAGTTCCTGTAAGGAATACTTTGGCCTCGAGCAACCTCAAAGGTGACCCGACCAAACGATTGGATGTAACATTTCCGGTAGTGATTAAAACTGGCTATTTTGCGGCGTCGCTTTCAGTACACTGTTTATTCTACATGGTTTACTGAACAGCAGAGATAACCAACAATTAGGCCACGGAGCCTGTGTGATCTAACTTGCCTCCAAACACAACACTGCGATGGCTCGTGTTTTTTGTTCTTCAGAACTTATGCCTGGAGCATGAAAGGGAGAGAAATGACTGAAGAATTTACATCTCCTGACGTTAAAATATATTTAACTTCATGAAATGGTGCCGCCATGCACACCATTTCAAAACGATGCAAAGGTTTAATTCCAGAGCAAAAGTTATATCGAAGCGAAATTCAATTATGTAAATGAAGTGTTTTCACTACGTCTCACAGCAAGGACACCTACAACTTTATCGAGGGCACTGCGAAACCGGCAACATATCACGATGGTTTAAAAAGTCCAGTGAAAGATCAAATACGTGAGGCCAAAGGTACGCATGCTTTTCTTACGCATACATTTTTCAGCACGGTTAAGTTCTTGTACATTCCACAATCAAGCATAGCCAATGTTGCCAGACAGCCCCAAAGTCTGTTCGCCGATGCCATTATGGAAAAATGAATACAAGTTTCAAAGAATACCAGCGGTAAATAAGACACCCATCACTGTTCATGAAATCTCTACAAACAAAGGAAGGAAGGTTCGGGTTTTGTATACCTATGTTCGAACCAAACAGGTCATGGTGAATGTCCAATGCAAAGTTAATATTAAACATACTGGTAAATTATTTGGCTTAAGTAATGAGTGATCTGACAGCCATCATTGCAGGTGAATGAATGCGTTTGTACAGGACAAAGTCAGCATAAGCTTTGCCACCGGCAAAAAAGTGGGGGGGAGGGGCAGTGAAACTTCATACTGACGCTGACTAAAAACTTTCCACGTTAGGACCAAATACTGTACGAATTTGGGCTTCTCGCTGCCTTCTGCAGCGGCTGGTCATAAGAATGGCCGGTTTTCTCCCGTATTGACTGAGATCAGGAAATTTTGGGCCAAAAAGTGGGGGGGGCGGGCCTCCCCTGGCCCCCCTGGTGGCGACGCCCCTGAAAGTCAGTGTCAGTGTTAAAGTCGTCTCAGTGTATTCCCTTATTCTTCAATGATTATACAAGGCACCAGGAGTGTGGAATTATATATATATATATATATATATATATATATATATATATATATATATATATATATATATATATATATATATATATATATATATATATATATATTTGTATGTGCCCGACCACCTCCAGTGATAAAAGTGGTAAAATATCATTTGAATGTTTTTGTTTCCATTTCAAATACTACTTCTTGGTTCAATGTAGTACAACCGGCCCGTTAAAGGGCTAAACACATGATAAATTTTGCTTTTTATTTTCACGTAGGGGCTCTCGATATTGCTTAAAATTTGCCCATCCCTAATCATTAAAAAAACACCAATCAAAAGTATTTCCAAGTGGCGTTTGAACTGGGATCCGTGTCGGCTATGAAATGAACACCTTTTAAAAATATCATGTGAGGCAACCTGTTCAAGTGACCAAGTCGAATGTGTTATGATTTCAGGACATTTTTTTGCATATATGAGCAGATTCAATGAGCACTGGGTCACCTTGCATCTATACTATTTTTCCACCTCCGGGAACGATGTAATTGTGTGAGTTAATGGTGCTTATAGTATAAGTTATACTTGTTTCAATTATTGATAAAGTCGCGACATCTTTGTAAATTTTTGTTTAAGGCTGCAAGGCTCATTACTAACAAGTTACTTTGCCCTCGTCTCCCTCGAAACAATGAATCCATTTCTATCACTTTTAAAGGTGGCTATTTTTATTTTATAAATCTTGTCCAAGTTGTTGCCAGTTCAGTTTTAGGACTCGGAGTCTCACTAGAGTCATCAAGGGACTTTTTACAGAGACCCGACCCCACCATCCAAACGTGCAACTCTCACGATGAAGGGTTAATTAAGGAACCAAAGTTGAGCGTCCCACAAGGCATAACGACGGCCGTCTACCTCAGGTCACCCCCTCACCAGTCAGATGCCAGCTGACGTACGGTATTTACGGTACCTATCACCTGCCAGTTGACCTAAATTATTTTGCCAGAAGTTGCAAAAATTTGGAGTTAGAGGCAGATGAAGTACGGTGGCGCTGCGCGAAGGTGTTTTTTTACTACCTGTAGAAACCTGAGGAGGCCGTTTGCCTACCCCCTCGTGTGGGCGCGTGTTAATTCTCATAAATTCTGACACTTGCACGATGAAAATTTCGTAAAGGCAATGCAATATCATTACCTTGTGGGACGTTCAACTTTCGTTCCTTAATTAACCCTTCATCGTGAGAGTTGCACGTATGGGTGGTGGGGTCGGGTCTCTGTAAAAAGTCCCTTGATGACTCGAGTGAGACTCCGACTCCTAAAACTGAACTGGCAACAACTTGGACAAGATTTATAAAATAAAAATAGCCACCTCTAAAAGTGATAGAAATGGATCCATTGTTTCGAGGGAGACGAGGGCAAAGTAACTTGTTAGTAATGAGCCTTGCAGCCTTAAACGAAAATTTACAAAGATGTCGCGACTTTATCAATAATTGAAACAAGTATAACTTATACTATAAGCACCTCTAACTCACACAATTACATCGTACGGTATTTACGGTACCTATCACCTGCCAGTTGACCTAAATTATTTTGCGAGAAGTTGCAAAAATTTGGAGTTAGAGGCAGATGAAGCACGGTGGCGCTGCGCGAAGGTGTTTTTTTTACTACCTGTAGAACCCTGAGGAGGCCGTTTGCCTACCCCCTCGTGTGGGCGCGTGTTAATTCTCATAAATTCTGACACTTGCACGATTAAAATTTCGTAAAGTCAATGCAATATCATTGCAAGCAACCGATTCCAAAAGCAATCGCTTTGTTTGCAGTGTTAAACATAAAGCTGTGCTGCTGCAGTGGTCAAAAACCGTCTGCATACCTACCTTAGGAGCTGAAAATTTGGAATTTATAGCAAGAACGTATTAAAAAAATCCCAAAATTTTTATGAAGAAAATTTTTTGGAGTGTCTAAGCGAGCAATTTCAACTGCGAAAAGGTCAAGCTAGGTAAAAAGAAAAGGTCAAACGAATCAAAAGTCAAAACTTTAAAAAATTTGAATTTAAAAAAATAATGTTTAGTTCAAGAAGATTTCAATGATACACAAAACTTGTTAATCAGGCAATGCGTTTTTGAGTTATGAAGCATCAAAGATGATTCTACAAGGTGACCTCTCGAAAATGTCTCGGGCTGTAACTCGGTCACCGTTGGTCGGAAGGAGCTAAGATTCTCACAGGCGTGTTCCTGACCCAAAACTACCCCGGATACAAAGTTTCAGATTTTTTATAGACATGGTGGTGTCAAATTGAAATATTTTTAGTCCTGGAATGCCCCATAGGTCAATAACTTTGCATGAAATGATGATACAGCTTTTATTTTGAGATCGTTGCCTTTGGATTGTTATGGCAAGTCGATTCATATGTCTATGCTTGGTCAAAAATTGACCTTGACCTGACCTGAGATCGGATCATTTTTGTGTTTTGACCTAGCATGGTCAGATTATACATCATTCGATTCGCTGTGACGAGAGGAAGCAAATGGTGCCTAGAAATGATTCTAACTCAACTCTTGTCAGACGCTAGAGCCCAAAAACTCAACTCAAGATACCACTTTCTTTGACCCGTCATGACCTCAATAGTGACCTGAGCCAAAGGGAAGGGGGGCAGGTACCCCCCCGTCAAAGCGAAGTTGGCTCAGACCCCCGTCAATGCGTGTCTTAAGTCCCACAAACCTCCGTCTAATACCGTCATTGGTGGATGCAGGAGCAGTATTCGGGTCAGTGGCGGCGGATAAAGGGGGGCAAGGGGGGCAGTTGCCCCCCAAATTATCAGAGGGGGCCCCCGGAAAAATACGCAATTTTAGCTTGGTTCTTTTCTGAAAGTTCATGAACGACCTGACTGAGCCCTCAGCAGTTTCTCGGTTTGGACAGTGTCCGAGCTTTATCTCAGGGGCCCTGAGCTTGGGCTCGGGGCCCCTCTAGCTTGGGCTCGGGGACCCTCTAGCTTGGCCTTTAGGGGCCCCCAAGCTTAGCCTAAAGGAGCCCCCCGAGCCTGGTCTCAGGGGGCCCAGAACCTGGTCTAAAGGGCCACCGAGCCTGGTATCAGGGCCCCCACTCTGTCTCAGGGGCCCCCGAGCTGTTCCTCGCCCCCCCGAGCTTTGTCGCAGGGACCCCCAAGCTTGGTCTAAGGGGCCCCCAAGGCTAGTCTCAGGCCACCCAAGCTTAGGCTTAAGAGAGCCCCCCCGAGCTCGGTCTCAGGGGCCCCGAGATTGTCTAAGGGGCTCCGGAGCTTGTCTAAGGGGCCCCTGAGCGTTGTCTCAGGGGCCCTCCAAGATTGGTATAAGGGGGCTTCCCAGATTGGTCTAAGGGGCCCCCGAGATTCGTCTTAAGGGACCTTTAGCTTGGTTTCAGGGGCCTCCAAGCTTGGTTTCAGAGGCCGCCAAGCTTGGTCTCAGGAGCTCCCGAGCTTGGTCTCAGGGCCCCCTGAGCTTGGGCTCCGGGGCATTCGAGCTTGATCTCTAGGAGCCCCCCCTCCAAGCTTGGTCTCAGGGGGCCCCCGAGCTGTGTCTCAGGGCTCCGAACTTGGTCTCAGGGGGCCTCCGAGATTGGTCTAAGGGGCTCCCGAGATTGGTCTTAGGGGGCCTCCAAGCTTTGTTTCAGAGGCCCCCAAACTTGGTCTCAGGGGCCCCGAGCTTGGTCTCAGGGGCCCTGAGCTTGGGCTCGGGGCCTTCGAGCTTGATGTCTAGGAGCCCCCAAGCTCCGTCTCAAGGAGCCCCGAGCTGTGTCTCAGGGCCCCGAGCTTGGTCTTGTGTGTGCTCAAGTCAGTATGCCTGTCATTTGCATTTTTCTGTGTCGATATAGACGACAGCATCAAAGCGCCCCCAGTTCTCATTCTGCGGGAGACGGAATTTTGCGGAAAAAATACTCAGAATATAATAATTCGTGTTACTTAACATGTTTTATTATGTAGATGCATACGAACAAACAGCGTTCACTTTTTAAAAAAGAACTATTTGCGTCGGAAGGGCGTTGCTGTATCGTTATTATAATTTTGATAAACTCCTAACGTGATGTTCGAGCTTAAAGCTTTGACGTTCAATGTCCGAGGCTTACGTGAACCTATAAAACGCAGATCCATATTTCGACATCTACATGTTAAATACGCTGCTTATTTTGCTGTACTGCAGAAAACATATTCCAGCTTGGAATCCGAGATCGTGTGGAAAATCGAATGGGGGAGGCAAAACCATTTTTTGCACGGGCCAACTAAACAACATGGAGGAATAACCATTTTTGTACTGGGCCAAATACAATTTTTACCATTTGTGACGCTTATGCAGGAGCGGAACCAGGATTTTGCTAGGGGAGTGGCTGAGCTTTGAAAAATGGCGAATAGGGAAGAAAAGGGGGGAATAGGGCGAAAAATGGCGAAAATGGGGCAAAAGGGGCTGAAGCCCCCTCAGCCCCCCTGGATCCGCCCCTGTGCTTAGGCCTCTGACCTCAGGCAGCAAGTCCCAACCAATCTATTGCAGTTTTTAGGGGGGCCCTTGCTGCCGAGGGGGCCCTATCGTCAAGGGGGCCCCCTGGAAAAAATCTTGCCCCCCATCTGAAAAGAGCATCCGCCACCACTGATTTGGGAGCATCCCCGTTAACGGATATAGAAATATCACCAACTGTAACATAAAAAAGAAACCCAAACGGGTCCGATAGCTTGTCTAGGAAACCTCTTAGGCTCACCAGGGCCCCTGACCTGATCTAAGGTCCTATGAGTCGATCTGGAGGCCCCTGAACTGTTCGGGGGCTCCAGAACTGGTCCCTGATGCCCTATAAGCTAATCTGGGTCCCAGGATTTCCAATCGGGGGGGGGCGGAGGGGAGACCTTCCCGGGGGAGCCATCTGCACCAGGAGGTGCCACTTTTGGTTGACAAAACCTATGAGGTGGGCACCAAAGCCTATCGATGGGTGCCAATTTTCGCATCATTTGAATTTAATCGTTAAAAAGAGCATTGAAATCACACTCTTAGGGAAAACAGATTTCATCAGGATTAATATAAAAATATGTTTTGAAAGGTGTTAAAATATATAAGCACGGCTCTAATGGCAGGGATGGGGAACCGGGTTACGGATCTGAGGGAAAACCCAGCCATTTTGTGGCCTTTTCCCGAAATTTCCTTAGGAAAATCGTATTTTTCCGCCTGTAAAGTATGGGCATCTGAATGAACATTAGATCAGATCAGATCAGACATATTGAGGCAGCGATCCACACATGTTGTGGTTTTTCACACTGACACTTCAGAAAAACAGTGAATGTTGGGGCACAATAAGAGCGTAAAAGTAAAATAAACGGAGTATCACGCGATAAACTCAGTATTACTGATAAAGTCATTATTTGAATAAATGTACGCTGAACTGGGCTTATTCAATTGTATGCCTTGTAAGCATACATGTTAAGCAAATTAACCCGCGCCCCACCGGGGGTCCAGCGCCACCTTCACCCCACCGGGGGCCATCGAAGCCCCCCGCTCAAACTCCGAAAATATGGGGGTTAGCGCAAATCTGCAAAATGCATTAGAAAGCTCGCGTGAATTCAGTAAGAAATTACTTCACATGTTTAAGCGCTCAGGTCAATGGTTTGACCTCCAGAGGTCAAGTAAGGTCACGATAGGCTATTTTCATTCAAATATGCAAAGCTTAAGAAAACTGGGCACAGCTCTTATGCCATTAGAGCTATTGAGATCTGGTCAACTACATTGGATAGGAAAATGCCAGACCTTTTTCCGCTATGTGGAACGTAATGACCTCCCGCCAGTGGTTTGACCTCCAGAGGTCACCTCGTGACCTAATATGACCTGAGGTTACCAAAGGTGCCCCCCGATCGGCAATCCTGGATCCGCCTATGTTGTGAATACCTTCATATTCTCCAAATGGTAGTATCCTGGGTCTCTTTCAGTTTCGGGTTGCACCTGTGACCTCTGAGAGGTCATCTGGGGCTACTGAAGCAGGTTTTCAGACTTGGGTTAAACATTTTGCAGGAAATAATGGTTAAGCTTTTATTTTGATACCATTTCGTTTGGGTTGCTATTACGAATAGATTGATATGCATATTGATTGTGCTAGGTTTGAAACTGACTTTGACCTGACCTTAGCTCAGGTCATTTTTATGGTTAACCTAGTGTAGTCATATTATACATCATGTTTAAGCGCTCAGGTCAATGGTTTGACCTCCAGAGGTCAAGTAAGGTCACGAATACATTCGATTCGCCGTAACGGGAGACAGCGAATGGTGCCTAAAAATATTTCTACCTCAATTCTGTCAGACGCTAGAATCGGTTATCAGGAGCGAATATCATTCTGTTGACCTCAGGATACGAAGGATATGGCGTTGACTTCAACAGGCTCTGGAGCCTGAACCAAGCTGTGCCCCGCAAAAAGCGGTGAACTGGTTTTGTATTTCATGCTTCCTGGCTTGCATACTAATTTTAAGCGAAATCAATTGTCCCCGATTTTGGTGATACGTTGGGTCCCCTGTTAAAGTCAATGGCATTTAATGCATTACGGCAAAAACTGATTTTTACGGCACATTTTGTGCTCTATCTCAGCAACACGACGCGATAGAGCAAAATAAAGACCAGTTTCGGGATGGTCTCGGCAAGGGCTTTCGAATGATGAGGCGATTATAAAAATCCTGAATATCAATCTAAATATCGAATATCTAACTCCTGCTGTTTTCACAGACATCAGACGCTAGAGCCCAGAGACTCTTCTCTAACATACCACCTTCTTTGACCTATCATGACCTCATATTGACCTGAAACCAAAAGTGACCGATGCTGTCTCTTCATGAATTTGCATGAGCTGCACCAGTGTTTGCATTTTTTTCTCTTTCCCGTATAGAAGCCGAGTTCGAGGGGGGGTGTTTGTACTCCCCACCAGGGCAAAGATGGCTCGGAGGCCCACCGAGGCGGGTGTTAAGAAATTGAGTTCAATCAGCTCTCGCTCACGACTTGGTGACTGACTTTGATTCTGACTCATCCCAATTAGCCGAGAAATTGAGTTGACAGGCTCAAACTACACTCTGAAGTGAGGCTGACTCGATTCTGACTCGAGCAAAAGTGGAGCCGATTCAAAGCCAATTCGGAATCCGAGTCGCTGCTCAACAGGTCTGAAAAGTTGAGCATAACAGAAGAGTGGGATTTAACACGCGCATTCACGGGGGGCGGGTAACCGCCCCCCCTCGGGTTTTTCGGAGACAGCATACAAACGGTGGCGCGTAGCGCCACCGTACTTGGTATACCCTTTTTGCTCATCATTTTTACAACTTTTGTCAAAATTTTAAGGTCAGGTCATCTCAGGGCAGGTCACCAGTACAGGTCAAGTGACTTGACCCCAAAAAGTTTAAGATAGCATAAGTCAGAACAGATTGAACTTATCCGATCGAAACTCATACACATAATAGGCCCACCGAGTTCTCTAAAATATGTTTCGGTATTTTTTATATCGATGACCTAAGGTCAGGTACGAGCCGTGACATCTCCATTGGAAATACATGGGAAAAATGATTTTAACCCGCGCCCCACCGGGGTTCCAGCGCCACCTTCACCCCACCGGGGGGCCATCGATGGCCCCCCTTCAAACTCCGAAAATATGGGGGTTGGCGCAAATCTGCAAAGTGCATTAGAAAGCTCGCGTGAATTCAGTACGAAATTACTCACATGCTTAAGCGCTCAGGTCAATGGTTTGACCTCCAGAGGTCAAGTAAGGTCACGATAGGCTATTTTCATTCAAATATGCAAAGCTTAAGAAGACTGGGCATAACTCTTGTGCCATTAGAGCTATTGAGATCTGGTCAACTACATTGGATAGGAGAATGCCAGACCTTCTTCCGCTATGTGGAACGTAATGACCTCTCGCCAGTGGTTTGACCTCCAGAGGTCGCCTCGTGACCTCATATGACCTGAGGTTACCAAAGGTCAGAAAGTGACCTTGTCGTATATCAAATGAAAGCCAGTGATGAAGTAGTTAGAAATGTTTTCGGGATATTAGTCTGGGTTATTTGATGAAAAGTTTAAACTTCCGAATATTTCGAGTTTATTGATAGCTCTTTTTCAACGGAATGTCGATCATGAACAGCCAAGTTTTTCAAACACAATGTCATCTTCATCACTTGAGTTCCCTTCCTACATACCTCTCATTTAAATGAAGTATATTACGTATTTTTGCAATTCCCGCCGAACCATTAAACGCCTATTCGCTAAACGGCACAAATAATGACAAATAACCCGTTCCTTATATACACGTTTCACTAGCTCACAGCCCCTACTATTGATTTTATTTTTCCCTGATTATGTCCAATCCTGTTGAATTCTTGTTAACAATGATAATCCTAATACTACTACAATCCTGCAGCCATGACGATCCTCCTACAATGCTTCTAAAACGGGGTCCCAAATTGGGTTAAGTGTAACGTTTCCCCTATCCCGATTTATATCTGCTTCCCTTATTCTAATTTCTATCGCTTCCCTAACAGACCTTCTTACGGATTTTTGCTCTACTGCAACAATTTTAACATCACGAGGGTTCAGATCCTTCCGACAACTATATACATGACATGACACTGCTGATTTAGAAAACCTGCCGTTCCGAATATCCCCTATATGCTCCTCCACCCTTACCCCTAGCGGCCTACCTGATTCCCCTATATATGTTGACCCACACTCGCATTTCATTTCATAAACTGCCCCCCTTTTCTCTCCCTTACTCATAGGATCCTTAACATGCGTCAGTAAACTTTTGAAGGTAGTCTTAGAATACGGGAATATTAGTTAGAATTCAACGGGATATTAGTCCAGACTAATATCCCGAAAACATTTCTAACTACTTGACAACAGTTTCTGGGAAAAATATGACTCTTAAAACGTATATAGCCAGTGATGAGACATACACTATGGTGTTTGATTCATCGTTCTAGCTTAATTAGGTCAAAAGTTATTGTCAAGATTTGACCCTGTTTTTTACCCCTGGTGACCTTGGATGACCTCAGAGAAGCCAAAGGGAAAATTTTACCCCTGGGATCCGTAAAAGGGTGTCCAAGAACGCTTTTCTGAGCAAGCCGAGCATTTTCAATAGTTTTTTGTGGCTTTTAGATCGTAAGACCGCTTTTTCCAATGTTTTTTTCAAGGGAGAGGTCACCTCGTGACGTGACCTCAGGTCACGAAATCAAAAATCCAGAATATACATCATGTAGACCCTGGCAGGGTCAAGAACTGTAGGAAGTTTCAAATCGATCGACAGAGAAACGTAGCTCTTATAGAGCTCAAAAAGTTGAAGTGAGGTGACCTTGGTTGACCTCGCCTGGTGACCTGAACTTGGGTGACCCGGGGTAAAAGATTTCAGGGATGGTGGGAAAATGATGGGGTGAGAGATAGAGCCCTCAACCGCGGTGCTGTGCCTCGTTGTTTTTTTCTGCTATCCCGAAAAAAACATTAGGGGCTGTCGATGCCCCCGGTGGAGCGAGGGTTAAAAGACAAAAAACGTTTCATTGAGAGCCTGAGCATGTGGAGCACTCTTTACCTGACTATAAAAGCTGGAGGATAGCCCAGCGCCTCCTTAGTTCCATACCCCTGGTCATTACCTTAACTACATGTTAAAGTGACGTTCTTAAATAGAGTCACTTGCAAAACGTTCTCTTGTCCTCTCAGCTAACGTATTGCCAGTGGTATTCTCCATCGTCTCCGACGCTCCACGCCGGGGAAACTTCATTTCAAGCTGACTCCTGACGGCTAACTCAAGTCAAAGGCTTTTTATAAGGCGTTCTGTGCATAGCACCTTTGCCCGCCTCTAAAGGAGTGTGTGGGAGAATTTTAGAATTTTGCGTGAGGGCAAGCTACGTTAGTCTGTTAAAGCAATGGGAGTTATTTCAAGTAATGGGTTGCAAGATGTTTCAGCTTGCGGATGGATTTGTCGTGGCAATGGCATAGCCATGCCAAGGGAGTTCATTTTATAAAATTAGACCCGCAGAGTGCGAAGGTTATCTCTGTGGTTGAAGACCTTAAATTTAGAATTCGGAATTTAGAATTTAGAATTTTGTGTGTCAGCTACTGATGTCCGCTTGTCTACGTTACTCGAAATCCTCCGTTAAATCAATAATTTTCATATTTTAGAAACTGCGCTAAACACCTGGCCAGGGTGCCGCGAATTTACCCTGCAACCCGGAGGTGAGGTTGCAGCTCCCCCTCCGGCTGGGCAGCCGCCGCGCAGAGAAAAAGAGAAGTGTGAGAGGACAGTTAGATTGTTAGTAAGAGTATGAGTGTGGTTAGCATAGAGCCGCAGTGAAAGGTATCACTGCGGTGAAGAAATATAACCTATTTAACCTAACCTGATTTCAAAGCTAGCCTAACATAACCTATCCTTAGCCTACGATATACCATTTAAAGGTTAAACAACTATTGCTTAAATTTTGCAGTGGATCGTCTATGACATGAATGGTTAATTTGAAAATAGGCAAGTCCTACTTTGGGGGTGCACCATGCACCCTCCATCATATATACTGGGAGGGGTGATTTATAGAAACTTCTCTAGCCCAGAGTCCTTTAGAAATGTAAAGAGTTTTTCGAGTAGCTCAGGATGGTCGTTACCGAGCAGAGTTTTTAGGTCTACAGGGATGTTTTGGATTCGGCAGTAGTCTAGCATGGGTTGCCGATGGGTATTGTGCTGGGGACAATTGATGAGAATGTGATAGGGATTCTCCATTGCGTCGCAGGTACCACAGGTACCCGCGTTCCAATAGGCATTTAATTTTGTGTGTCCATTTCTGAGTCTACGGCTAACTCAAGGCTGCATAAAGAAAACGCGCGAATTTGTCGCGCCACCGAGCACGCTATCGTCTCATATATCTGTGCTGCTCGGAGACGGTGGAACTTTCCGCTTCGCACTGAGCGACGCTCAGATGAAAGGTGCTGGGTAGCACACCAGTTTTTCTTGCCGAGCAGACAATCTTAAGCGTGGAGCCACCGGCCCGAAAACATTTAGTCAATCCGGCAAATGTTTCTTTCAACACTACCACCCACATTAGAGCATAAGCAAAGACAAAGACAAAGACAAAGACTTTATTCAGAGTCTTCCACGGTCATCCATGGCTTCTGCGACCCCACGTCAGTTGGAATAGTAAGAAGGAGACATACACACGACATTAAAATCATGTAAACAGGATTATATAAAAACATCGTTAAAAAGACAAAGCATACCACACAAACACCACTCGCTCAGCGCACCTGATCCCGCTCTGCTATTATATACTTTTTAAGGGCACGACAAAAAAGCGGGCCGGTAAAACACTCAGCTCCTCAGGCAGCTCATTATAAATGGAGGCCCCCCTGGAGCTGAACCTACGTTGGCCCATTCCAGTACGAGAGCTTGGTACAACGATATTCGCGTCCTGTCTGGTGGTACGCTCCCGTATAGAGCCGACACGCACGAATCCCCGGGCCAGCTCCTCTGGCTCCCCGAGACACACTGTCTTGTGTACAAGTGCAAGCGTGTGGTACCTCACCAGCTCTCCCGCCGACAGCCAGTCAAGTTCCTCTTATAAACCAGAGACATGGTCAAATTTTCTGCGGCCGAAAATTACCTTTGCTGCATAATTAATTATCTTTTGGAGTCGAATATTGTTTATATGAGTTCCGTTGCCAAAAACACTGATGCAATATCGGACACGGGAAATAACCAGTGAACTGACTATCGGCGAGATGACGCTGGGAGGCAAGCAGCGCCTCAGATGTGACAAACCACTCAGAATTCCAAAGCATTGACGAGTGAGAAGAGAAATGTGAGAAAATTCCAGCTGAGGGCGCAGTCGAAGGTCAGTCCGAGATTTTTGACAGTCATAGATGGAACCAGATTAAAGTCGCGAAATTTGACAGTAAAATCACCAATTTTCCGAACGTTTGGAGCACTAAGCAGGCCGTAATTCCTGACAAAATGCGCAGGAAGCTCGTTACAATATCCTAAATTTCATGGTTCGGTAGACATTTCTTATTTCAAGCTGTGGACTGATTTTAGCCACCCGGCATTCGTATTTAGGATTTTCTCCATTAACGCGTGCACTGGAGGGGGCCCTCGGAGGCCCCCCACCTGTTTTTCCCAGGTGGCCGGAAAACCTCTCGTAGCCGCAAAACGATACTCGGCCACATTTAACAGAATTTAATGGCACGGCCATTGGTGAAAGAATTTTGAAAATTGGTCGATTTTTTATTTACAGCCTTTCAAAGCCGGACCTGCATTTTGAGATCATCGTAATCGCGCGGTCGGACCAGTTCACTTGCATTGGAGACCGAGTGGTGACGTCATAACACCATATAACTGGGATGGTATGTCAAGGTCACCTTACATAAAGGCCAAGGTCAAAGGTCATAGGTAAAGGTCACATCAGCACTTTTAAGGTCACTGACCTCAGTGCTTCCGGTCAAATGACGTTACCCGGTCTGATGTATATTACGCTATGACGTCATAGTTAAGGTACCTCAATGCAAAGGCCAAAGTCAAAGGTCAAGGTCAAAGGTCATTGGGAAAGGTCAGTCCTCGTTTACCGCCAAGCACTTTAGTTGCTATAATGCTAGTTATAATGTATGTACATTATAAGCTGTATACCATATTGTGACCTAATAGGTCAATGACCTTGAATGACCTAGACACAAAATCTGTAGGGAAGGTTCTTTGCGACCTTCCTCTATGACCCTGGTCCGCCTTTAGATTATTCCCCCTTTTCCTGCATAATAACCGCATTTTCCACGCGGTCCCCATCATGGCCAATATTTGACCCTTATGACTTCGCTTGGCCTTGAAAATATTGACCTAGGTCAATAATAATTGGTCATGATGTAGTTACCCATAGCCCCCACCCACTCCTTAAACGGTGTTTTTCTACGCCTCTTTGTTTCCGAGATCTTGGGAGGCCTATCAGCCCCCCTCTCCAGTGCTTGTTAGTGCCAGACCCCTCTCCAGTGCGTGTGCTATGGGACCAGTGCCCTTCTGTTGCATAAATAAGTAAATGTAGGATACTCCAAGACTTCTCTGACATCGAAATATTTAGTAATGCCAAGAAATAATACAACGAGAATGAAGACAAGCGAAGCAAACGGTCAAAACGCATACTTCCATTGTCTAAAAGGTAGGTACATACATACGTGTTCCATTTTCCTATGTAGGTATGTACGTAGGGCCGGTTAATCCAGACATGGCCCCTAAAAGCGATCGAATTTTTCCTAGTTTTTAGTATTTTGTTGCCAACTTTCTTAACACACGCAGCGAAGGGGACCTTAAAGTGTCCCACTCACTTTTTCGAGGTGACCGGAAAACGTTCACCGCCGGAAAACGCTACTTGGCTGTATTTGAGAGAATCTATGAGCTGATTGGTTGGTAGAATTATTTTGAAAATCGGTGAATGATTTTTATAAGCTTCCAAAGTCAGACCTATATTTTCAGACCACTGCAATCGCTTAGGGGCACCATCTCACCCGCACTGTAGACCGAATGGTGACGTGATAACGTTACATAATCAGATCATATGTCAAGGTCACTCCACATGAATGTCAATGTCAAAGGTTACAGGTTAATGTCATTGATCCCAGTATTCCGGTCAGATGGCATCATTCAGCATGCCGTATGTTACGCTATGACTTCAGAGTTAAGGCTACTCAAGCTCAGTTCAAGGTCACAGGTCAAGTCCAAAGGTCTTTTTTCAAGGTCAACCCCTCATTTCCCGCTTAAAGGCTGCTATAGTGTCAGTTATATTTTACATTTCATAATTGACTTACAGAAGCAAGGGGTTCACCTTAATGTTAACACAGTCCTTTGCATATTCCATGCAAAACTATTGACTAATACATGAGAACCTGCTTAAGTGACCCAAGAAATTATCAAGTGAAAAGAAAAGTGAAGAGAAAGAAATCAAGTGCCCTTCTCAGAATTTATATGTACATTGTCCATGTGACCTACTCCCGGATATTTTCTGAGAACACTCTGTCACAAGGCATTCCTGAACACCAAATGCATTAAATCCTTCTTACCAAATCATGACTACGGATTAGAGGATGATACTGTGGAAGCATGGTATTGACCAAGATCGTTCTTAGCTGGATTTGCAGAACAAAAAATCGATCTGGTAAGGGGGCTCGATCATCCCACCCGAATTGGCTCGAATGGAAAAATACGAGTATAAACGGCAGTAAGTATATGCTAATCGATTATTCCGAGGTTATTTAAGTCCCCTTTTCAACTATTTCAGTCCCCCCAAGATGCACTCAACATAGGCTAAAGAGCATGTCATGTAGATGTACGAGAAAATTAAAAACGGGACCATGGTTGCATCATAAGGACTTATGAAAGCACTGCAAAAGGTCAGAACTTATTTTCCTAGATCAATTGAATTTTCTGTAAGATTTTCGATTCGTCTGCAAGAAGCTTAAACCCACGCCACGATGGGCCTACAAACCCACTTTGCCCCGGCGGGGTGTGTTTGGAACACCCCTCGATCTCGGCCCTTATGTGGAATAGAAAAATAAAACATGAAGGCTGGTGCGTAGCTCATAAAAATTCACGAAGAAACTATATTGGTCACTCTTTGGCTCTGTGGTCAATATTGAGGTTATGACAGGTCAAAGAAAGTGACATTTTGAGAATAATTTTTGGTCTGTAGCGTTCGACAGAGTTGAGTTAGAATCATTTTTGAGACACCATTCGCTTCCTCTCGTCACAGAAAATCTAATGATGTATGATATGACCACATTAGGTCAAAAACAAAAATAACCTTACCTCAGGTCAGGGGCGTAGCTAAGGGGCGGAGGGCGGCAGGGACAGCCGCCCCTCCCTGAGGGGTCCGAAGGGCCCCTTTATGACACGGGGCCGCGCGAAGCGCAGCTCGCCCGCACTATGCTTTGTGGCCAAATTTGAAATTTCCATACCAGACCGGGCCCCCCTTAACCCTCGCCCCACCGGGGTCCGGCGCCACCTTCACGTTCCACCGGGGGCCATCGATGGCCCCCCCTCTAACTCCGGAAAATATGGGCAGTTAGCGCTAATCTGCAAAGTGCAATAGAAAGCTCACGTGAATTCGAGTAAGAAATCACTTCGCATGTTTTAGTGCTCAGGTCAATGGTTTGACCTCCAGAGGTCAAATTAGGTCAAGATCGGCTATTTTCACTCAAATATGCAATTATTAAGCAACCTGGGCATAACTCCGGTGTCATTAGGAGCTATTGAGGCCTGGCAAAGTACATTTGATAGCAAATTGCCAGTACTTTTTCTGCTATGTGGAACGTAAAGACCTTCCGCCGGTGGTTTGACCGCCAAGGAGGTCACCTCGTGACCTATCATGACCTGGAGGTCACGAAAGGTCAGAAAAGTAACCTTGCTGTATATCAAATGAACGCTAGTGACAAGACAAACACGATGGTGTTTGTTTCACCGCTCTAGCTCAATTAGGTCAAAAGTTATTGTCAAAATACTGTTTTTGACCTCTGTTGACCTTGGATGACCTTGAAAAAGTCAAAGGGCAAACATGATCCCTGGGATCTGTGAAAGGGTGTCCAAAAACGTTGTTCTGAGCAGTCTGAGTATTTGCAATCATTTTTGTGGCTTTATATCATGAAATAGCTTTTCCCTCATGCTTCTTCAATGGCAGAGGTCGCCTCGTGACTCCGACCTCAGGGCACAAAATCGAAAAATCCTTGACATACACCTGTAGACCCTGGAAGGGTTATGAAGTGTGGGAAGCCTCCAAATCGATCGATTCTTTGAAATGCAGCTCTTACAGAGCTCTAAAAGGAAGTGAGTGTGACCTTGGTTGACCTCATCTGGTGACCTAACCTGGGTGACCTGCAAAAATTTCAGGGATGATGGGAAAATACCTGCGGGGAGAGGTAGAGTCCTCAACTGCGGTGTTGCGCGTCGTCGTTTTTCTGCTATCCCGAAAAACCTTAGGGGGGCTATCGATGGCTTCCCGGTGGGGCGAGGGTTAACACGCGCCCCGCTGGGGAGGGAGGGCGAAATTCGCTCCCCTTCCTGGTTTTCCCCTGATAGCTCAAAAACGAAGAGACGCAGAACAACGAAACTTGCAGTACCTCATCCCTGATCAACTTTACACATATACAAAAATTTTTGAGTTAACGTCATTTCAGGTCAAGGAGCTATTTGAAGGGTCAAGTGGCCCGACCTCAAAACCTCAAATTACGAGTTTGGAGCAGTGCCCAGGGAACATTAGCAAACTGATCAGTTTGAAACTTCCACAACATGATAAGGCCATTAGGTCCACAAATCTGTTATCTCTGAATTTTGATATTGTTGACCCCAAGGTAGGCGTCAATTTGCTGGTCACCCCATTATAAGGCTATGGGTGAAAATAGAATGGGCTCGTTTTCAGTAAATAATGGATAGATAAAGCTGAAAATCCTCAAACCGTCTATTATTACCACGATCTTGACCATTGAGTTGGAGTTTTTGAGCATCTGACCTCTCAAAGGCCATACCAGGTCACGGGAGCAGAGAATGATTGTTTTGGCCAATAAAGTCTCACCGAATTGAGATAAAGCTCCCATTTTGCTTGCATTGTGCTTTATATTGTCACGGGGAGTTCGATTGATATGTAACATGACCTCATACCAGGACAAACGGTGCGACCCTGAACTCAGCTCGGCTGTCAGGTCATTTTGACTTATTTATTCTAGCAAGGTTACATTATACCTCATTCCGACTCTGCCGCGATAAGAGGAATCCGGTCGATGCGTAAAGATCTGCTCTAGCTCCCTATGAGGGCTGATCTAGAGAGGGAAACGCACACTGCCCTGTTGTCAGCCGCTCTTCTGAGCTTCCTCACCCTATGCTGACCTCAATATTGACCGGACATAAAAGTTCTTCGTATAAAAATATATTCGTCCTGTCCAGAGCTGGGGAACACCGCCCGTAATTTTCCTTTTGCTTTCGTGGGGAACGAGATACGGAGGGGAGGGGGCGAAAAACGCCACCCCAGCTGGGCGCGTCATGCAAGGGACTTCTCCCAGCGGGGCGCGTATTAAGCCCTCTCTTCAGCACTATTCTGTAACAAGTAGGACCCTTTTTACCCATCAGGACCCTTTGGTGCTGTCGCAGGCCCTTTTTGGGGCGCCGCCCCTCCCTGAGCGAAAACCTGGCTACGCCCCTGCCTCAGGTCAGGTCAAGGTCATTTTTCAACCTAGCATAGTCAATATGCATAGTAATCGACTCACAATAGCAATCCAAATGCAGTGGTATGAAAAATAAAATATGTGTCATCATGTCATACAAAGCTATTGACCTAGGTCTGAAAACTGCTTA